>JAPYZE010005899.1:0-19823 GCA_030522805.1 Leptomastidea abnormis | reverse complement strand
TATATATATATATATATAGCAGAAAGGGACAAAGCACTCGTTGGACACGCACAGCATAAGCAGCAGTAGCAGGACTTGCACGCGCTTGACGTCCTTTCCCCCTTTCGTCGTATATATACCGAGTTTGTGGGCAAGCGTGTACGTGCCGACCCATCCGGCTAGTAAGGTTTTCTGAACCCCCTCCCCCCCTCTTATCCTGCATATACCCTCGTAGCTCTTCCGGGGTTTATTAGGCGTTTTTGCAAGGGAATAGAGGGAGTCAAAGTTCACGAGGAGGTGGTATCCTACTTCCGGCGACTTGATTAAGATAAGGACTGCTGTAGGGTAACCGAAATTATATAGTGGCTTGTCCGGTAGATCTTGCTATCTCTCTCATTTATACTCTCGTTGTTTCCCTCGCTCTCGGACTTTCATTTTCCAGTGCATCGTCTTTAAAGTTCAACCTTACCCGCATATATATAGAGAGAGATAGCGCCTCGAGGGTTTTAGTTTAGCCAAGAGGTAAACATCAAGATTGATTGAATGATCGCACTTGATGCGAAGGGTTGACGTTGGTGTATTATTAATTTGGGTCAATCGACTATAGAATTAAGATTTGAGATGTGAAATAAGGATGAAAAAAAGGGTGATCGAGAGGAAAAACTGTTAATTAATTTTTTAATAATTAGAGAAATTATATGAACGAGAGAAGAAGAGAGATAGAGTCGTTGTTTGCTATGTATATATAGTGAATGCAATGAATTTGAAATTTAATTAATAGCGATTGATCAACCGTTAAATGTATATTGAATACTAGATGACGTTAAGGAGATTTCAGATATTTTACGCATTTGTGAACATCAATTATGATTATTACGCAATATTCAAGTTGTCAGGACAGAGCTATAGGAAATATCGATAAAAGTCAGTATAATAAAATATATTTTTGTCAGTATTATTTATATGATAAAAGTATTTAACAAATAATTTTTCTGTCACGATCAATTTTGTTTGTTAAACTTTGCAATACTACTGTAATTAAGAATAATAAATTTGATGATGATTATTATTATCTTGTTTATTGTAACAACAAAAATTTATAAGTTTATATTGGTATCTGTAACAATTATATGATGTTAAAATGCAATAAATAATAATTTATGTGTTAATAGTGATAAAGAGAATAAATGATAAAAAAAGAATTAAAAAAACTGACTTGTAAAAAAATGTATTATTCCTGTTTTATACTTTTATAATAATAATAATTGATAATTGACAAGAAAGATAAAATAAAACTTTTCCAGCGCGTTAACAAAGTTTTACATCTTTATTCGTATAAGAATACTAAACTTGTTATTTGTTTTCATTTATTTACATTAAATTTTGTCTTGGTATTTTCTTCAGGGTAAATTTTATTTAACAAACTAAACTTTTGCAATATTATAGTTGTAACTCCATTAAAGTTTGGTGACAGATAATTTCAAGAAAATTCAAAGTTTTATTTACATTTCGAAAAACTAAAGATTATAAAGATAGATTACAAAAAATAAAAGCTTTTTGTAAATCCAATGAATTGTAGATAATATGAAAATTTATTCCTCGCAAGTATATATAGCTCTCTGATCTCGCTTAAGCTTCAAGTGTCAACAAGCCACTCTTCTAAAATTGATTTTCACTCCCCGCCTTTTTTTCAATAAGTAAAAATCAGCCCTCCAAAATCTTAATTTATCCCAGCGAAGAGACCTTCTTGGCTTTAACTGAGCAGTAGATATAAAAAAAGCCCTTCGATCACTTTAAATCCTTCAAAAAATCTCAAAGCTTCTCATCGCTAGCTAACGATAATCAACAATCTTCCTTTTTTCTCTACATTACACACAGCCCTGATTTTTTCGCTAAAAATCCAAGCCACGTGCGCGAGTCCGTCTAGTCTCTCCTAAATCGCAGCCAGAGGACATCTCCCTTACCTCAGCGTCGACACACCCACCCTTTCCATTCCCACTTGGATTTTTAAGAAGCATAGACTAGCTAGCTAGCTAGCTGCAGGGCATAAGATTCCAGAAGTGCGATAAATCCGCACTCGGCCAGAGAGCTAACGATTGCGCCCCGAGACCGCGACGTGTCCCGCATCCCGAGCTTAATTTTCTCCGAGGACTTCCAACACGAAAGAGATATATAGAGAGAGGAAAGCTGTGCGGGCTAAACGAAGCGCCGGTAAATCTTCTACAATCTGTACGAGAGAGAGCAGCCACGGGGTGCCCCCCTGCGTCACTGCATATACTCCCACGTGGAGAGTATAGTGACTCATTCCCTTCTCTTTCTTCTCTTTTTCTTTCTCGCTATATACATATATATATATAACGCATATACGCGTAGCGCCAGTCTGACGGAAACCGCTTAGTAAAGCCTATGTATATATACCTATAACGTCGTACGGATGCACCGGCTCTATTTATCCCGAGCGTGTCGTTTTACGCCGCTTTTCTCGTGTACCCATTTATCTGCGTGCATTGCTGCTAGCGTGGTGTGCGGGCCCCTGCTGTTTGTAGGGCGTTTGTGTGTTGTTTTCCCGGTTTGCTTGGGCCCGATCTTTTTTTTTTTTTTTTGAGCTTTTTTGGCTGAGATGAATCACGATGGATTTTTGAAATAACGATTATTTTTTCTAACGACTTTCGAGTATAGATGCTACAAAGAGAGTTAACGAGATTATTAAAAAATGAAAAATAAAAATAAAAGTAGTTTCGGTTTTGAAAAATCTACAAAGGGTGCAGTTTATTTATTTATTTTTTTTTCCAAAGCAGTAATATTAACTTGGAAAAAGAAGCGTATTACGTTTTATTAGTTCACTTTTTTAACGAAACTCGGTTCTCTTTACGTGTGTGGTATATAAATATATAACGTTAGTTCCATTTCTCGCAAAATGTCATTAAAATGCATGAGTATATATAGAGAAATAGAGGGAATAGTAGCTGAGGACAGAGGAATAATTTTAAAAAATGTCGTAAAAGTATTTGAGAGATTGTTGAACATGTAGCAGTGTAGGGTATGATGCTGTATTCTACAACGCATATACATATAGTCATGATGGTTGCGAGTAATGCGATTTCTTTATTACTGTAGCTCTACGTTAAAAGTCAAAAGTGGAACCACCACCACTATTCCATTCCAAACGAACCAAAATTACCCAGGAGGCTCAGTCATACTAGAGAATGTCGCGTATATACATTTGGACATCCAACATATTTTTTTTTCTTTCTTTTATATAAATATAAATACGCGTCGTTTCGAATTGCATACCGCGCGACAGCTCGTATACCAAATTGAAGAGATTACGCGAAAGCAGCGTGAATCCAGATCTAGCATCCATCTCTTTTTTTTTCCTCGAGGGAAGGATCTACGTCAAGGTTCTTATCAGAAGCGTCTGTGGGGTTGGGGGGTACGGATAATCCGAAACGGTAACGCGATCCGTCGATATCTCGGTGCTGAGGCTAGAACACGGTATATATAGATATATGTATTTATATACACATCTTCCTTTTCCTTTCTAAAGCTCTTTCTTAACATTGGTGAAGGTGGCGTCTCTCTTGCTTCCGTCCGCGCGCTCTTTTCAACCTCAAGATCTATTATAACGTGTATAGATATATATTTATTTACCGGTTGCTCTTTCACTTTGTCTAGCAAAAGAGAGAAAGAGAGAGTATGGTCAGCGGGTGGGATACAATGAGAAAGATCGGCCTTGTGCCACTGTGGTAAATGAGAAGGATGTCTTTAAAGAAAAGGAGAGAAGAAGAAGACGCAGTCGGCTCAGAAAAAAAGGAAGGGAGTCGAGGATGCTGGTTTAACAGACGTTTAAAGCTCTGGGTATATAGATAAGAAGTAAAGCCAAGCGATGCCAGAAAGATGAGATCAACGGAAACGGAAATTGATTAGGGCGCCTCATCTTTATACGGGATATATATAACGGAGAGCTTTAAATAAATAAAAATCTAAGGAATTGTTGCTTACGTAGTTACACAACTGGTAGAAAGAGAGATGTTGGCTACCCAGCTTACAAGGCAAATATCGGTGCGAACAATCTTGCTATATTACTACCTTGGGTAGCACAAAATTGCAAGTTCAAATTTCAGGGTTGAAGGAGGAGAGGAGAGAGAAGTGAGTTTGAGAGGAAACAACAGCGGGAAAAGTTTGTAAGGCAAGCGGGTTGAAACACACTGTGGCTGGAAGAGCTTCAAGATCTCGCTGCAATCGTCCAGTAACTGCGGTAGTAAGACTGGACTGTACGTAAAGTATAAGGGTGTATATAAAAGGATATAACCACAGTACAGTTATAGCGCATCCGTGGAGCTTTCCATGGCCCAAGGCGCCTCTAACTCAACTTTCGTTCCCTTGCGATGTTTGAGGGCTTGCGATTCTATACGTGTAACTGGTAGTTTTTGCACAGCTTGATACACGTGGCTTTATATTTTAATCGATACATTTTTAATTATTCTGGTTTTTTTAATTTTTCTGGGTAAAAAATTGTAAGCAGAAAAATTAATGAATAATTTATAATATTGTAATAAGATTCAGATTTTTTTAAAATAAAATTAAAACAATCTGTGTAAAAGAAAAAAAAATCTTGTTTGCAAAAGGGTAATAGACTAAAATAACACTTCTAGTTTGTTACGAAATGTAGGCCAACAAAGCAAGCCAGACTGTGATTGTTTTCTCTTTTAGCTTTACGTGTCGCTTCATCTGGCTATACAACTATACGTTATCGAGAAAAGCAACGAGCTCGTTACGTTCCTCTTGTGAGTATATACACACACAAACACAGAGGCTTGATCATTTGATGTGTTTGTTACCTGATCGTTTTCAGATGGAGTTATAAAGACTCTCACGCAACGGCTCGTTTTGGGATAATGAGATTTTTTTTTTTTATAGGTGGGTAGGTAGTAGACTTCATTTAGTGGATTTCGAGACGGAGTTTGATAGACGTTGAAAGGATGGGCGAGTCGAAATTAATAGAGATAGAATTTTATTCCGTGATATAGGAATTTACTTGGTTTTTGATGAAGTTGAGAAAGTTAGGATTAGTTAAAGTTTAATTTATTATCTGGGTATAATATTTGTTTGAAATAAAAGTATTTGAAATAGACCGTTATAAAATATCAATAGAAATTCGACTGTATTTTTAGGTTAAGACTATTAAAATTTTAACGCATATATTTTTATGACAAGCGGTGTGTATGTTAAAAAAACGCATTGCTATGTATAAATGTATAAAACAATAATGATAAACTCACCTTGTTGTCGAATTCCAAATTTCCATGGTTCAGTAGTCTCGTAATTATAGGAAGTTGCATCGAATACTCCAAAGAGAAAGACAGAGACGGAGACAATTACCGAACGAGTGAGAGCGAAGATCCACTATAGAATACAGGTCTGCACCTGCAGGTGCATCAGCTCGAGTACGCGGCGCACAATCGTTTACACGTCCGTCTGTAACGTTAATTTTAAACGCATGAGTTGTCTGTCACAACATTTGTACATAGATCTTAGAGAGTATTACCTCCTAGTGCACACTATTGCTTACCTGATATATATGTCTATCTTCCTCAACTTGTGTCGTTATTGTTGTTGTCTTCGGCCTCCGGCGATCAGTATACAGGTATATAACCGCGACCGTACGATTGCATTTGCTTTGGTCGCAGAAGCTGCACCAGAAGCCGTTACGTTGAGGGGGGCGGCACTGCAATCGCATTTTCTCACCAGTGCCTGAAGCTATATAGTGCGGTTCGACGCTCGAGCTCCTCGGACCTCGACTCGAATACAGTACACACGAGCTTCATGTTCAGTTGATTTTAAAAAGTGATTCTTTTCTTAAACCGTCGCGAAGTGATTTTATTTGTGCGTTTTAAATTTCGAGCTGCGGTTGCTGCTGCTTCTACATTTTCGATGTTCGACATTCTGCTTTCACGTATTTGTGTGCTGCTACTGCATTCGTCCATATGGTAAGTTTTGCACCAAGTTGCTTGCATTATAGGTATATACTTATTTGATAAACTGTCGTGCCCCTGTGCCCCCCGTGTTCAGCTGCGGTTGTTTCTGTTGACCAAACTATATAGTCGCGTATTCGTATATATTGACTCTACATATGTATGTTTAATGCGAATTTGACTATATCTCATCATCTTGTTTACACACGCGCACAATAAAACGTTAGATTTTAATTGATTAACAAGTCATTGAAACAGACAGTATGTGCACTCGATGCTCACACCTAACCTGTAAAAACTAAAAATGCAATAACAGCCAGCGAGAGCCACCCCCGTTGACAAATCACATTGATTCAGATCAAAACATTTACGTTCACTGTCACATAATGCAGGTATAGATATAGCTAATATATTCTCCGATAACAACACTCCGAACCATTTTAATCGAACTTTTGATTCTATCGAAAAGTAGCAAATTACGCGGCGCGGCGCAAAGCATCTCTCTGTGTGTGTGCCTCGAAGAGTGCTTTTCTCTTGCTTCCCAGATATACCTACATAATACACTGGGGTAAGCATACATACACATTCTAAAAGCTTCTTGTATCTAAGCCACGAACGACTGACAACTATTCGGATAATTTCGACTCGTGTATTGTGTATGTATTACCTATCTACACACGAGTCACGACTATACGAATGTTAGCCAAAGAATGTTGAAAATGCAACGACGACAATGACGACGACGACGATAGGACTTGCTCGACCACCCCCATAATACTATAGTTTGAGGTGTGAAACGATGCAAGCCTTTTGTTTACGCGTTTAAAGTGTTCGCCTATGTTGTTTGAATGACTGCGGTATATACGTGAGTGGTGTTTATCGGGGTTGTATAAACAATGGAGTATCATCGATTAAATTTGTTTATGCTGTTTTTTGTTTGTTAAGTTGGGTTTATTTTGAAATTTTTATGTATAATATAGAATTTGATGTTGGAATTATTTTAATGATTTTATTTTATTAATTTTTTGGAATGAAGAAATTGATTTTTTTTTTAATTTTTTTAATTTGTTGTTGTGTCGGTATTGTGAAATTTTTATACGCATATTTGCGATGTTATTGCGAGTATTACTCAAGTTATTAGTACGAATTTTTTAATTGTTGATTTGGGAATTGCTATTGAAAGTTTTATATTTATTTCTAAAAAAAATAACCCCCAAAACTTTGATGGATATTTTTAAAATCATAGAAGTAGATAAATTAAGTTATATTATTACAAAAAAAAATTTAAAAATGAATACAATATTTACCTTTTGTACATGCAATATTTATATAATTAATTGTTTTAGTGAACGTATATTTCGTTACTTCATAATATATTAGTACCGCGATTAGCTTTTTTCTCTACAGTGTTGTCTATATAGACAATCTATTTTTTTTAAATTTAACTTTATGATGTAAAAGAAGGAAAGTAAAAACTTAAGTGATCTAGTTAATGAAGAATTTTAATTATAAAATAATAAAAACTTATTTTTCATTCTTGTCAGTCGACTTTTTCATAGAATATTACGAAAACTAAATTTAAAAAAAAACTGAGAAAATTACCTAGGAAAAATCTTGACAAAAAAAAACGCTTTTATTGATAATTAAAGCCACGTGTTATATCATGCCGCTGATTATGATTGTCTAGCTTAGCATAATAGAGTCGAAGCATTAGCTTATACGTTTACCAAAGTAGTAATAATAACAAGTTCATTGCAATGTTTACGAGCGTTAGTTCACATTTTAAAGTGCGTATAAACAGCCGCTTTATTTCCTGAAAATGAATTACGTTCAAGAGAGTCGTGCACATGTAAATATATTCGAAAAGCCAGAGATGAGAAAAGGGAAAAAAATTAAGCAGAAACAAGGTGTAAAGTGCGAGAATATAACGCAACGACTCAAGCTCTCACGATTCTTTTTCTCGTAGTTTTTCCATCCATCGCCTTACTTCGTGGCGTCTTCTCAATAGCCATAATACCCCTGACGTCACCAGTTACTTACCATTTCAAATGCCAGTGTAAAGCGCGGTTGTAAAAAAAAAATTCGCGCGAGAAGCTTGAGAATTCAATAATAATATTGCGGCTCGCCACAATGCATCTAACATACTTGTACTTGAAAACAATTTCACACGCGGAAACTTCATTGTCGCGGTGAGAGAGGGTAGTAGTATACAGTAGAAAGCTATAATGGTTCTGTGGTGTGACGTAGTCTCTCAACGTATGGCACACCTATATGGAGAGTTGCCCGCCGCTGGCGTGGTTTACACGCTTATATATACCGATCGCCGTTCACCAATGCTTTATGGGCTTTCCACCCGCGAACCGTTGTATAGTATGTATAGCTTAAACACAACAGCTCTCCGCACCTATATGTATCTCATTTCTGCATAACCCCCTCCGGATATTAATTTACGGACTTGCGACTGGCCGACGTGTTAATTTACATCAGCTGCTTGTATCGGTATTTCGGCAGGTGCTTCCTATTGTAATATGTTTACGTTTGTATAGGTATATAATATGTTATTACTACCAAAGCTTTTAAGATGTGACATTGAGATTGTATATTGAGACTTTTGTTAAATTGATTGAATTTCAGTGATTATTTGAATGTGTATTTAGTGATATATTAAGGATACGTAGAAATTTAAAGAGTTTTATGCTATATAATATGTATAAAATTTATGTTAAATTGAAATTGTAACTTGTTAAAAATTTGACACATATTTTTTTAAATCGTAATATGGTATTTACTTTCTTTCGTTCTTAGAGGTTTGTAATGACTCTGTTGGTGAAGTTTCAGCTTTGTGATCTATAGATCGTGGATTCGATTCTTTGCATCCGACTTGAATGATTACACTTAACTCTAAGTGAAATACGCTCGCAAGAGTGTCAAAAAGGAAAGTACATAAGTAATTTTATGTTCTCTCTAACGTAATGTTTGGATTTAAGGAAAATTTTGAGTAATATAATTTATCGCTAATAAAATTTTTTTATATTTTTAATATTTTATTAATTGTTATTGTTATTATTATTATTTTTTTAATTAAAAAAAAAAAAAAAAAAAAAAAAAAAAAAAAAAAAAAAAAAAAAAAAAAAAAAAAAAAAAAAAAAAAAAAAAAAGGAGGAAGATATTAGTTGTTGATCTTAATCTAATGAAACAGCTTATAAAATAATCATAATGCGCGTTAAAAATCAAGCCAATCCCAATAAAACACAACATCTCAATCATTTTATTTGTTTATCGCTTGATCTAAGTCTCATAACATATCAATCTTCCCAGCTGTATATTTATCGAAGCGTAGGTGCTGGTAAGGAAAAATTGAGAGAAACTCGAGGCGGTATAGTATAAGAAGAACGAAATATGAAAGATGTATCGATATGCTCCCGGCGGGAGACTGGACGTCACGCATCGCGGCATTTATAAAGAAGCAACCTATAGTAGTCATAATTTAGTCGTTTCTCATTAAGCATCAAAATATAAAGAAAGGACTACCTTATTATATACCTTAGTAGTTACAAAGCGTATATACGCATGTTTAACCGAAATCCTAGGCTCGAGAGATAAAGTTATGTACGTGCACTTACAAGCGGTAATAATTTATGTCCTTTATCGCCACCTACTAATCTTACTGCGGCTGCGAGCTTCCCTGGACTCCTATTTTCTCTTACTATACTCCTGTATCTCTTGACCTTTCTCTCGACCCTTTTGTTGTATATATTTCCAAAAATCTTGTCTCTGGATATTTTTCTCGGTTGCTTTCATTTTTTACTCCCTCAATTCTAGGTTTTTTTTTTTATCCTTGTGTTGATTGTTAGATCGTTGGTGATGATTTTTTACGAGCTCGCTTAGGAGATATTCGTGTAAGAGATCAGTTAGATTGTTTATGGGGTCTGTTATGTTTAGTGGATTATAGAAAGAATGTGATTGCATGGATTTCTTTTTTTTTTTTTCTGAGAAAACGGATGATAAAGTAATGATGTTATTACTGAAATGGAATAGCTGGATGAATATTTCGAATATCTCTTCAAATTGATTATATTTCGTCGATTTATTTACAGTACAAAAAGTATTGTCGGGATATTTAATATTTATTTAACAATTTCATGATTTTGCAGTATCTTTTATTATATTTGCATTGAAAATAAATATTAGTAAATTAAATTATTTGTTTTTTAAATTTTTATTTAATTAAAAAATTGTATTTATTTTATTAATTTACTGTTAGCAATTATTTAATTATTTTAATCTTCAACATTCCATAACAGATTTTATATGTCTTTACTTAACTGTAAACTGGAAAATTACGTTTCATTCAAGCAATTTTGCAATTTCCATTAATGCCTTCATTGCTATATACTTTTATGCATAAATTATTATTTAATAACTACAATTTGACAGATATGCTATTAAAAAATTTTCCAAGAAATTCTTAAAGTAAAAAGAAAAAAGGAAGAGGAAAAAAAAGAGTAATAATCATCAGTTGTCAAGCGATTAAACAAGTAAAAACAGTTTTGCGCGCGTGAAAAACTATTACGTATATCCAAGGTAAAACTCGTTCAAAAGTTTCATTAGATACCTCCTTCTTTTAAAAATAAAAAAAAAAAAATAAAAAAGAAACTACACCAAAAAAAAAACTTTAAAAAACATCTCCAGCTTTCACATACAGAGATACACACGAGCATTCTGTTCTCATTTTTATATATACACTCCCTTACATTCGAATTCCCATACGTGTACAAGCCAACAAGTAAAAGCAATAAAGAAAGAAAAAAAAGAGAGAAAAAAGCAAGTTTTGGTTCTTTTTAATAAATCGTCAAAAAGTAGAAAGAGAACCAAAGTGAAGAAGGCAAGGACGAGAGAAAGCCCTATACATACCCCCTTATACAGTACAGCCTTCCTCGCCGCAGGAGGTCAGTTGACCGGGTACGCTATACTCATATATGCGTTAGAGAAGAGCAGAGCTAAAGAGAAAAGAGAAGAGTATCGAGAAGAAAGACTACTGCAGCATCCCAGATACACACACAGATTCAAGTACATATACATGTATAACATAGCATGCGTGTACAGCATGCGCTCGTATCGCGATGCATCCCGTAAGAGCCACGGTATCTGTATATATATTCAAAGGCGCCTCGAACTAAAACTTTATTAATTACCGACACCTTCTCTACCTTCCAAGTTCGAGAAGCCTTCTCTCTCCCTCTCTCTTTGAGTATGCCTACTAATACACTCAAAGTACGTTTCACAGCATGTCTCCGCTCGTGTTTACGAGGCCAATAAAAAGCTCGGGGGCTTCTCTCTATAGTATCTATTACTAGTCCCAGCAATAAATGTATTGTATACACACACACACACATACACACGCGCGCGCGCATGTGTAAGCACACTATTTGTACAACCACCACGGAGTTGAGAGCTTTTATGCACTAGCTATTATATCAGCGTTGTTATATCGAATTTGTTAATGATTCTCTTTAAAGCTTTTAGGGTGGTCAGGGTGGTAAGAAGGTAGGGGTTTGATAATTGTTGCTGCTTTAAGTTTTGGATTATTGGTGCAGGGTATATAGTATATAGAGCCTGTGTTGTTTTGCGCTACTTGCAGGACGAAGAAAACGAGTTGGAAAGGACGCGTAGTGGGCGTAGTGTGCTGGAAGGTGGAAAGTTGTGGAAAGTAGATGGAAGGAGAAGGGGGGGGTGGAGTGGAGAGTTTTGATAATGAGCCGAGATAAAACGTAAACTTAGAAATTCCGAAGTTAATATAGACGCGCGCGCATAAGTAGGCAAGCGCAGGCAGGCTGGTTGGTAAAGCTTATATTATATATTCTGCGGGGGCAATATAATAATGAAAATAACAAAGTTACACTGGGCTGTGGTATATATGTATGTATTATTATTATTAATCTTAGTTAAGTCAGCGTATATACCTACTTTGTTGGGTATATATATATATAATACATTATCAATGTGTCTTTCGACGAGCTTTATTATATATTATGTAGTATATTCTGCTACTACTATCCTTTTATCTAACAACTAATTAATGAAGAATCGTTACGCTTCCTTAAATATGATCATATTTAACTTAAGAAGGGATTATAATCATTATCTGCCGTAAGATATTACGTTATTTATCACCTAAATTCATGGCTTTTCTTATTTTACGTTTATCACGAAATACATATATATCTCAAATTTTGTTCAAAATTCAAATTCTGTGCTTTTTCCATCGTGTATCTTATTTATCAATATTTTACATCAGTTATTTTATTAACAATGACAATATTATTCAATATAAGCTGCTTTCCTATACCAATTTCGTATTATAAAATATCTTCGAATATTGGCTTATTTATTTGTTTTGATAAGAAGATAAAAAACATTTGAAATGTTACGAATAAACCGCATATAATATTCCATGTTTGCAGATACACATATCAAATAATAAAGCCATTAAGTAAATATTTGTTAACAAGTTCGTAAGAGCTTTATTCTTATTATATAGACTATTATAATAAAACATAATAAAAGTGAAAAAAATAATGCAAAAGAGAAAAATCCTATTATATAAGAAAATGTTGGAAAATCGATAGCGAAATAAGGGATTGAGTAGACAAAAAAAATATATAATTTTCCAATGCAAATATATAAATGGTCGAGATAAAACTATATATATCCAATTTATACACATAAATATTATTGTATATAAAACTTGGCAATATACATCCAGAAATTCTCTTTCTATGTACCTATATCTCCCTATTTTTCCAGTATCGCAAGTGCTTTTGTGTGACGTTATAATTTCAAGCCCGTCGGGCTTCTTCTTCTTCTTCTTCTTCTGAGCATTGCTGCTTCTCTCTATTAGCCTCTTTCGCTGCTTCTGACATACGTCGCTCTTTCGCATCTGTCGCGACGCTCGAATTTCGTTGTCTTCTTCCTTCCACCACCACCTCCTTACTTTTTTTTTTCTTTTTCTTATATACCATCGTCCTTCTGCCATCGTCGTGTTCTTATTCTTCTTCTTCCATTTTTTTTTTTATTTTTATTTTAGCGCGCTTCATCGTTCACTAGAGAAAGAGAGAGAAGCGCGCAGTGCCGCGAGCGTCAACTGCAACGATCTTAATTGAATTTTTGAAACGACACGCCGCACTATCGAAGTAGGGTTTCATTTTTTTCTTCTCTCTTCGTATTTTTTTTTCTCTCTTGCAGTCACTTAGTCGATCTCTCTCTCTCTCTCTCTCTCTCTTTCACTGAACTCCTTTCTTTTTCGTATTCGTTTTATTGGCCCCTTCAGATCCTCTAGGCGTGTGCGCGAGGAGCGCTTCTATACTTGTTTTCCGGGCTGATTCGTTGTCGAGAGAGCTATCTATATCCGCGAACGTCATTAATTGAAGGGGAAAGGGAAGAAGAGGTTTGTTAGAGAGAGAACTGAAACGCCTTCGTGTCACTATATATACATATACTCGAGATCACGTTGAGGGAAATTACAAAAATATTTTCGTTGCCTCTCGGCAAGAGAATGAAAGAGTGAGATGATAATTGATTTTGTCGAGCGCTCGATCAAACTCTCTCTTTCTCTTTCTCTTTTCTATGGTGTTGTTTTCGAAAGAACGAGAAATTTATAGTGTATATCATCATGGATGTCTTCTTGGTCAAGTTGTGAATGAGGAGAGAGAAAAAAAGGGTGTGAGTTAATTGGCTTGGGTTAGTATGTGTGTGTGTATGAGTGAGAGTAAATGCGTATAGATATACATATAAAGAAGTCGCTGTTTTAATTGCTGATAAAACGTTAGCTCGAAATGAGAACGACTATAAGATTTTTTTTTTTTTTCATCTTTAATTAAGCGGTTTAAAGATTATTGGAGGACAAGTTATTTATTTATTTATTTTTTTCTTATACTCTTTTATCTTTTGCGATGGATACATTTTCAAATTTAAAGTTTCAGGTAGTATAATATATCTGTATAAGGACTGGATTATATAAAAGTTGTTTTCATTAAAATATATCGGACACGGTTCATATGCCAATGACAAGTTTATTAAACACTTAATTTTAAAGAATTCTTGAAAGTAGTTATGATACCCCCCCTCCTTTACTCATATATTATAATAAAATTTATGTTACGCGTCTGTATATATAGGTACACATGTAATATAAAGAAACCGAAAAGAGAAAGGAAGAACGAGATCGCTAGAACTGTGGGATTCTCTCAACGCTTCATTTGTTCCATTCAGGTATTCAAATATTCGAAATCCGATGATGCCGAATAGAGCAAGAGAGAGAAAGAGAGAGAGTGATGAATGTCGGAGCTCATCCGAGAAATAAGTAAAGAAAGAAAGAAAGAGAAAAAGAAAGAAAGAAATATAGAATCGAGTTACCCACAAAGATATCACCATCATGACCTCCCAGAATTGTGATCGCGATTACATATTTTTTTCTTACTTTTAGAATAAAAAAAACGAAAAAAAAGACACGCAATATCTTCGATCATCTTTGACAATTGCAGAAAATCAAAGTAAAAATAGCGACAAAGATACTTGGTTAATTAAAATAATCCTCATCAATTCCATAATATAAACCCTCTTAGAAAAATTCTCATCTAAGATTCTTTGACACCCTGTATATGTATATATATTTTATATTTATAGATTCTTCCGGCCGAACGCACTTCAACTTTAGATCAAATCCATATGTAAAGACTATCTTGCGCGCGCGTGCCAGAATCTATAGTACCATCTTATATATACCATACGCACCACCACCATCACATCATCTCACGAGTGTGCTCGATCACTCTCTGTGTTACATTTTTTCCCCTTCTTTTTCTTCTTCTCTTACCTCTATATGAAACACAAAGAAACGTATGGTAGCAGGCATCGCATGAATGTCCGGGAACATTTCTACGAATCAATCGATCTTATAATATATACCGTCCCTCACTACTACAACTACTATTTCTGATTCTATTTCGAATCTTCCGACATACCATACCACCTTGGAGAAATCTAGAAGAAGAAGAAGAAGCATCTTCTTCCGTCTTGATTTTCTCTCGACGTCTGTCTTCTTTTGTCAAGATACCTCTCCCCCCCTCCGTCCCCCCACGCACGCGCGAGAAAAAAAAACACTCAGACACACACACACACACACATATACACAAACGTTAGATATCGTATGTTTATATACTGACGAGTATAGACCAAATGCGATAATACTCTTCTTTTTTTTTCTTCTTTGGAGGCTTTGCTTGTTCTGACCAAAATCTATACATAAAGGTTGAAGCTGATCTTTGCGGGCGTTTAATGCGGATATGTCACACTGTGAGCCTTAGTCCCTCTATATACATTGATTGTCATATATTGCACACTACGCTTCTCAGGGGGTGTATTATATAGGTGAGCAATAGAAAAAGAGATCTCTTTCTCTATTCTATAGATTTGCGCCTTTGTTAGGATTTATTTGTATTTTGGGAGCAGGGGGGGGGGGAATCGATGGAGTATTATAGTTGGCTATTTTTCGATATATATGTGTATTTTGTGCAGTGTGTGTGTGTTTGTGTTTGTGTGGTGTGTGACATTTATTTTATTTTAGGGGAAGAAAAATCAACGAAAGAATTATATAGAGAAGGGTTCATCGTTTTGAGAGCTACATATATATGATTGACCTTTGATCCGGGTTATGTGTAATGTGTGTGTTTTGTGAAAGACTTTATATTAGGGAGAGGTGACGGAGGTGAAAGTTTTTTTTATCAATGTGCCTTTATATGAATTTTGGTATATGAATAGGTGTCGTCATTATTTTGCTCTAAAGATAGTTTTATTTTTTTTTATTTTGTAGTGGTTATGGGATTGAAGTATCTAAGACGAAAGTCCATTTGTACGAATTTCATTTAACCGAATGAACATAATGTAGAAAAATTAAAAATAGAAAGTTCAAATTGCGAATGATAGTAATTGAAAGTTTCATGTGATGAAAGTACATTTGAATGAAAGGACGATTAGCCGAATTCTATTCGTTAGTTTAAAACGAGATGGCGCTGTACGTTTGTTCTTTACGGTATATAGAACAAACCTATAGCGCCATAAAGGATAAATAATAAAGGAAATCTTGGTGGATGAAAAAAAAAATCTTATTGAGAAGATGAGCAGAGAGTACAGGAAAAAAAAGGGATGAAATCGAAAGAAAATGAGAGAAGCATAGAGATAATGGGGGGAAAAAAGAAGCCGGTAACAGAACAAGCAAACGTTTTTTTTTTTAATAATTTTTTTTTCTCTTCCTTCTTTCATTCCTCACCCCAAGTTTCGCGATATTGCTTTATGAGCGTCATTACGCTTTACATTCCGAGGACCCAGGGCGTACATATTTATAGATATAACAATGAACGCAAGGGATCCTTTTCGTTCTTTTCTCGCGCGCAGCCACCGAGATAATGTCAATTTAAAGTTAAACGGCTTGTTGTGCGGTAGCAGCGGCGTTGAGCAACACAGTTAGCGATTATGAATGAAAAAAAAGGAAAAAAAAAGAAAAAATAGTAAGCAGCATGAGGTAAAGAGTCGTATTTTCCTCAAAGGTTTTTTTTTCCATAAGCATCGTCGTGTTATTAATATTGCTGTGTTGACATTGCGGGTACGGTAAGCGTCCTGAGAATATATAGAGAGAGTAACTCTCTGGGATGAAAAAAAAAAAAATTACGTTTCTGCCGCTGCGAAAATGTTAATTTTACATCAAAAGAAGGATAAAAATTTTGTTTGAGCTCTACAAGCGGGAAGGTTGAGTGTTATAATGGCTTTTTGAAATTATTAAAAAAAAATTTTTTTTTTTATTCATTTTTTTTGCTTCTTTGTATTCTTTGAATTATTCATAATAATTTAATTTTAGTTAGTTTTAGGAGAAAGAATTTTTAACATTAATTTTAATTTTTATTCTGTCATTTTTTTAAAAAAAAAAAATTATCTAAATACGCATTAGCTTTGTTTTATCTCTCAAACTCATTTATTTAAATTAAACAACCATAAAAATATAAATATTTCATTGACAATAAAAAAAAAAACTCCGATACATCATTCAACAAAACATAAGAACAACTTTCAAAACGATACAAGGTGGATAAAAGGCAACTGTAAAACCAACACGGCAAACGTATATTTCCGACTCCATAAATTCTTGGACAATAAGGACAACAGCGAAGAGGAGAGATTTCAAGCAATCCTATATATACAGACCAAGGAGAGGAAAGTTCTCTTCCCGTAACACACCGTCGTCCAAGAACGAGTTTACCCATCCCGAGAAGTCCATTCTATACCTCAGCACCCTCATACCTATATATACCTATACTTCCTTGCTCGCTTATCAATCGATTACTCGATTTTCCACTACCGCTTTTGTCCATGTGCCATGAGGGGGGGCGTTAAAAGCAAGATGCACTCCAGCACTCGAGGGAACAAGCCGATGAGGAGCAAAACGAGCAAATCCAAGCGGCAAAAAGTATAAATGTAATACGAGAAAGGAAGAGAGAGAGAGAGAGAGAGAGAGAGAGAGAGAGAGAGAGAGAGAGAGAGAGAGAGAGAGAGAGAGAGAGAATAGCTCTCGTTGAACGAAGAAAGGTCAGATCTTCGAAGGAGCAAAAAGGTGTTGAGCAAAAGTTGGGATGAACGTTGAAAGAAAGCGGAGGTGTGTACAGAATGTGATTCGTAATATACCTTACTTGAAAAGTAAAAAAATAAAAAAGGAAAAGCGGAGCAACACATAAAAACAGGCTCTACAGAAGAAGCACAAGCAGCAGAGTCTCGTGTCAGAAGAAGACCGAGTTGTGTCAAATAAAAAGAAGAAGGCTAACTGTAGAAGGTCGAGAGAGAAAAGGCTTATACTCACGCAAAATGCAAGAAAGCGCCGACAAAAAAAAAATGAAAAAAAAACGGAGCAATGTAAGAAGAAGATGAAGAAGAAGAAGAAAAAAAGGAAGAGGAGGGTATATAAAGTCCGTTCTCCATGTGCGTGAATCGTCTCTCGCGACGCGTGCAGTATTATAGTTCTGATGCATGAGGCTGCAGGCCTTCCTTTCACAGCTGGACAGCGCAGCCCCCGTGAGCTGCAACTGCAATCATTCAGAGCCCAAACCCTTCGGTTAACATCGTATCCCATTCGGTTAAACTCGGACGCGCGCGCACACGAGCCATACTTATATATATATACGTATACTACCGGGCGACGCGGAGCGGTGGAACGGCGGCTTATTGCGCGTGCTTCTCCATCGTACCTATATCCCGTGCATGGACCCCACTGTTATAGCGGCAGCAGCTTCAGTGGTTGCCGTGCCGCCTCAGCTGGCGCTTCGATATATATTTACTTAATCTCGACTCCCCGCCGGTTTCAGTGGTTTTTTTTTTCGAGCTCTCTGTGTATTAGAGATATTGCTCTCTCGTGTTATTAAATTCGTGTAAAAAAAAACTAACGCGTTTTTATAATATAAATACGATTATACGTGATTTTTAATTATACGTTATAGTGTGTCTTTATATTTTAGTGAAGTTTGGTGAACCTGGTGTTAATTTATATATAAAAGTTTTGACTTGGTTGCTACTGCTAAAAAGTGTTGCAGGGACTGGTAGCTACTAGTGAGTCTCTTCTATATTATTTATCCTTGTGGATTTTTGATTCACTTGGGAAATAAGAGAGACCAAGTGTGACTTGTGTGAAATTAAAAGGAAATAAAAAAGAAAGACGAAACAAATAAGAAACGGATGAAATAGTGAGAAAGGAAGAGGTCGACTGTATTAATTTGATCTAGCGTGATGGATTAACGCTCTTTTTGACGCCCTGACCAATCGGCGTTATTATTAAGAAACACATACATACCAAGGTACAATATCAAGTCTGATATCATTCTGTCATCAATCATATTTACACGGGATAGTAGTAGCTCATTTCGAATAATGGTTCTATTGACTCGAGATTGTTTAGGATTAGTATATATAGGATGTAGAAGTAGCTAACATAGTTCCATCAGGAGTATATCGTAATTTTGTTTGGTTCCCCAAGTGTATATATAACTTTCGTGCACATATTGTTGATAGTATATAGTGAATTAACGATTTAACATCGAGTGATGAAATGTTACCGGATACCAATTTGATAGGTTTACAAGCTGTGCTAAAGCGCGTGTTTTTGGCAGTTTAGAAGGGAGAGGGAAGAGGGTGGCAGTAAAGATTTGCTGTAGCAGTTCTTTTTCGCGTAAAGCACTTGGAGCGTAAAGTCATTCTCGTGTACCGGATTTCCGTAATCGGAAAAGGAAAAGAGTGAATATCTATGTGATATGTAGAAATAGTGGGATGAACACTAATATTTTGCTGTTAAGTAGGAGGATGGGAGATGATGATATTGTTAGGGATTGAGAAGTATCTATCGGAGACGAGTGATTAATTGTTCGAGCTTTAGATTAATGCCTTGTGTGTGGTACTTGACGATTAATTAGATTATTGTACAGACTTGATCTGTCGAGGTTGTAGTGGTGGATATAGGGTGTGTGAGGATATAGAAGTGGACTTGAAATGTAGAGCCGAGAGATTTGTAGGTGCCTCGCACCGGATTTGCATCGCTGATTTTCAGTGCAATGCCACACTATATATGGACACTATATACGATGCGCTATACCTTGCTTGTGTGTATGTGTATGTGTATAGCGCGACCGAAAGTGTTGAAGAGTTGGGATTTATGGAGATTTTATTGAGTTTCAACTACGAGAACGTTTTGCCAATATCAATTGCAAATTATTCTTTTTTTTTTTTTTTTTTTCTTTTTTTTTTTTTTTTTCTCTTTTTTTTTTTTTTTTTTTTTTT
>JAPYZE010005897.1:0-21683 GCA_030522805.1 Leptomastidea abnormis | reverse complement strand
TATATATATTATAATTTATTATATTTTATTAATAATCATATGAAAATTAAAAGAAATGATAAAATATTCTTAAAAAATTTCAACAAGAAACATCAAAATTTGTGATATTAAATTGGAGTATCGAACAGTATTATGTGAAAAGAGTCTGTATTGCATGAATAGAAGGATATTTTTTAAGTAAATATGAAGATCTTCTTGTCCTTTGTTCAATAAGTCGCAAAAATAAAAGTAAAGGTACAATACTGACCAAACAGTAGCAGCAAAATTCTGCATAAAGTACCTATGTATTTCGAACCGAACATCTCACTGAAGGATTTTACTTTTTGAGTTACATATAAGACGTTGTAGTGGTTGGAACCCGCGGTATTTATACCAGACAACGTTGTTAATCCTTCGGTTAAAAAAAAGAAAAAAAAGATATGAGTATGTATATACATGGTAAACAGATAACCTAAGAGAAAAAGAGTATATAGGAAGATGGGACTAACTATACGGGAGAAAGAAAAAAAAGAAAATATAGGACTATAGAGAAACTGGAAGGAGATAAAAATGTGTGTATGTGCAGGGAGGAACAGAGTACGGTCGTATAAAAAAAGAGAAGAGAGGATTTGGAAGAAGTGGTTGTCAGGTGCAGCATATAGTTTGCTATTTAGTGAAAGAAGTTTTTTGAAAAGTTTAATTATTTTGTAATATTAAAAACAATTTTTTTTTTTTTTTTAAATATAAAATTTTTTGTGAGATTTATAGTCTTACAGTAAGAACAGAAAAAAAATTTTTTTATTGTTTCATAAATTTTTTAATAAAACATACTGTATTTTTTTCGGAGGTCTTAAAATAGAACGAGATTATTATTTTTATTTTGAACAAAAAAAAAAAAAATAAAACAATGTAATTTAATTTAACTTAAATTGTGATAGTAACAAAAGGTAATAAATCAATAATACTATTTTTACCAATATAAGAAATAAGAATTAAAATCAATATGAAGGTACTTTATTTTTATGAATTTTAGTTTTTAATAACTCGTAGCGAGAGCTATTAAAAAATATAACACATTTATATAAAGCAATATAGAAAAATAAGAAATATTATTAGAGCGTATTTATTTAAACACAAAAGACCACACACATCAAAAGGGCCTCTCTCTCTCTTCTCGTCTTTTCCGCCACTTTCACACAAACCACCTTTGTCCTTTCACTTCAAAGCTCATACGTCTAAACCGCATTACTTCATTAAATTCGACGTATAAGCGGAAAGTAAAGAGAGAGAGAGAGAGAGAGAGAGAGAGAGAGAGAGAGAGAGAGAGAGAGTGAGGAAGAGAAACGCTATAAAGCAAAAGTGTGACTGCGAGGTATTTTAACTGGTGGAAGTGTATAAAAACGATAGAGAGAGAGAGAGAGAGCACGAGGCTAACGAGTTTAACTTGGACAATTCACTTTCGTCACTCGAAAGAGAGAGAGAGAGAGAGAGAAAGCTTGAGTTCCTCCCTTTCACTGTCGTAATTACTGAGGGTACAAGAAAGGCCTCGCTATCTTTTCTTATTTTTAATACCCCCCACACTTATGGATCTACTCTTATCTCTATGCTTCATCTAACCCTTTATTTTCATATGATTTTTATTGGAAAATTTTTTTAATTATCCATTAGGATGAAAAAGATTTTTTTTCTTTTTAATAGTAATTTTGAGATAAAGATATTTCGAGATTACGAATTAAAAGTAAAAGATTTTGCGTGATTTTTATTCATTTTTTTTATCAAGACAGATAAAGTATAGAGTAATAATTTTAATTAATCAGAAAATCTGTTGTAAAGCTGACTTTTTACGCGAATTAATAAGTACGCAGTTTTTTATTTAGTTCGTCAAAGTTCTTCTTAATTGCTTTTCAAAAAAGAGAGTAAGAGAGAGAGAGAGAGAGAGAGAGAGAGAGAGAGCTAAAACTTTTTTCAAAGTTTGTTATATAAAAGTTAAATCTTGAAAGGCTATCATAAATCTTTCTGCTATTACAAGTAGCCAAAAAATCATGTGCTTTGTATACTTTCGATTAATATACGACTTTTATTCTTTCAAAGTTATCCAAAAAGTAAAAAAAAAAAATAATATAATTGCTAATTCATTTGCAACATATTAGCATCGATAAAAAAAAAAGAAAATGGTAATAGGTTAAATTGTCGACTCACTCTATTTTTTGATAATCATATTAATCAATGGTTGCCACGCAGCAATTGACTGTTATACAAATAAATCTTTTTTACTCTCCGATATTATGCATAATACCCCTTTTTCCATTTCGTATTCTAAAAAAATTCAATTATGATCCACGTGACAAAATAGCTTTAAAAATTCAAGCTAATTATCTGAAAAATTTTCAGTATATATCAAAAGTCGATCTCACGTCATGTTAATTACCTCATAACACAGTAAACCGCTCTCATCAAATATCTCTCGTAAACGCCAGGAATTCATTATTTTCCTCCTCTGACTTCTTTTTTTTTTTTTTTTTTTTAAAGCCTGGTTGTTAAATTGCGGGGTATTCATTAACTCAAATCTCATTTTTTTTGTATCTTGTTAACTGACATAGTAGCTGTTGATCAAATTCCGATCATGTAAATGAATATTCTACATGACGAGGCAAGAATTCTGCCAATAGAAAATAGCTATACTCGTTTAGCAGCGATGTAGATTAACTATTTCTGGTTCGTCGTTATTACACTCGTCGATTTAATTTAAATGTCGATTGATTACTTATAAATTTACAAATATTTAATCGAATAATACCATACCAAAGAAAATCAAATTATCAGCTTTTATTTACTAAAGTTATACATTTTTATGTGCAATATGTTTTATATAATTTTGATAAAAAAAAAATATATAATATCAAACTTTTCGTGCAATTATAATATTTTATAACCATTTTAATAGAAAAATTATTTTAATTCTATTTTAACCATAAACAAAATATTTCAATATATTTCGTATAATAATTTCAATTCACAAAACTCATGTAATTATAAATTAAATTCATAAGATATAATAAAAATCAAACTAAATCAGTCGGAACAATCGTTTGATATGTTACAGCGAGCGTCAGGACATGGAAACATCGCCAAGGATGAACGCCGTGGTTAAAGAAGAGTCCGAAGACAAGTGAGCCGTAGTTAGCCATTCTATAAAAGGAGAGCGGGCCGGAGTTGCCAGCGCTTGATGATAGTAGTAGTAGTAGTAGCAGCAGCATCGTCGTCGTCGTCGTCGTCGTTGATTATCCCATATGCTGCGACAACAAGGATCCTCGGTCCCTCCAAACATCTGCAACGTGGGGTATCATCGTCGTCGGACTAAGAACGACGAGGATCGTCGATTTGACGCTGACGAATCTGACAACGATTACGTAAAAGATGAGGAAGAGGAGGAGGAGGAGGGTGAGAAGGGTTTAAAAAAAGCGCAGCGCTAAGCTCCCCGACATACGTAGCGTGCGCTGCGCTATACATACCCTTAAAGCTGTAAGCTCGGCTGCAGCTGCCACGTACTTTTGAAAAATTCAGGCGCGTCATCATTTTTCGCGATGGTTTACACATATAATTAATAATACCTTATTATATACGTCGTGTATGTATAATTTAGGTAGGGTTTAAAAAAAAAAACAAAAAATAATAATAAATAAATAAATAACAGCCGCGCGTGCTCTGCTGGACCTCGGAGTTTTTAAAAAGTGATCTTAGATTACTGAAAGAGCCTGTAGATAAAACAAAAAAAAAATAAATAAATAAATAAGGGGCTTGTCGCGTTTTACTCGGGAGGAATTGTTCGTTTTTTAATTTTTTTTTTTCTTTTCACGCCTGTAGCTAGGAGAAAAATGTTTGTACGATAATGTTAGAGGATAGAAAGATTTAAATGTGATATACCTGTTAGATGAGAATTTTTTTGTCAAACTTCTAGAGTTTAGAATTTTCATATTTTTTAAAGGTGAGATAAATAAATAAAGGAAGAAAGAAAGAAAGAGAGAGAAATAGAAAAGGGGATATATGATATATAATTATTGCTCCCGAAAATTGGGTGTCCAGCCGCTATCGTTTCGTTGTGCTTCGAACTTAATGTGATGATCATGATAATGATAATGATTATTATTATGTGTCGTTGCTATGTATGATAGAAAAAAAAATTCATTTCTTATATTATACAATCGCGTAATATAAGTAGGAATAATGAACATACTTCAACTGAAGAAGATAAAACAAAAAAAAAAAAAGAAACAATTATATTTCGAAAAATATTTTCTAAACCCCCTTTCAAGGCTATATATTCGTAAATTTAAAACTTTTAATATATCTATTAAAAAAACACCAAATTGTATAATGTAGATAATTTAAGAAGTGTACAAGTATTATATTCTTGTACAAAAATTTATGATTATATACAACAATAAATAGCCTCAAAATTTAAGCAATGATGAAATTTCACTCGAGAAGTCAAAAACTTTGTTATACAACAAGTAATTGCAAAATTAACCGGAAATAATTCACAACTAGTAGATTTAAAATATCTATTTATATTCAGAAAATTTGAAATTTTAATTTAAATTTAATGATAAAACACCAAATTATTTTCAACTCACCTTTCATCAAGTATATATACGCATTTTAAATTCAAATTGGCAATTACTTTTCCTTTAAAGAAATTGAAAAAAAAAACTTAAATAAATAATTATATCATTCTCAAAGCATTCGTGAAAGTCTTCTTGATCGATCAAAGTCTTGTTTTAAACTCCAGTCCGAAAAGTTGGCTGATTTCACTGAAGAGCCTAGAAAGAGAGTATAAGAGAAAGGGAGGCGCTCAAGAGCTTTGCAAATAGTTTTCCAAAAGAGCAGAGCGACAGTGTCTTAGGTAAGTGATGCTTCCGTAAGCTTGCAATGAAATTCAGCGGAGTGCAAGTTGAAAGAGATGAAACTATACAGTAAAGTGAGAAAGAAAGAAGGGTATTGAGAATCCACCTACATATATGTATAGGACTTGATCGTCGTCGTCGTAACAGCATACGCGTTCGTGAAAACTTTGGATGAGAAATAGTAGAAACTAGATTGAGTATATAACCAAGCAGATGAAGGAAATTATATCTTTTTACTATCGGAATAACGCGTGTTTGTTTTTTGTATAATATATTATGTTATACGATCGATTCTTCTCGCGCAGGCCGTGTATATTATTATGTGTGTGATACAGCTGGGGGGAAGGGATCGATTTGGTTATTGCGACATATATATGTATATGCCGCGGGGCGGTCATTATTTTTCATTGATGGTTGTGAATTCTTTAAAATGTGGCGCTGTGATTTATATATATGTATATGTATACTTGGAGCTGTTATTTACCTAAAAGAATTCTAATACTTTGTTGTTCTATTTTTTTTTCTTTTCTTTTTTTTTATAAATATATCAATTATTATATATTATTTATTAAAAAGCATTAGGCTGTTTGTTGTTTTTAATTATTATTATTATTATTGTCGAGTCAAGAAAAAAACGTGTCTCCCTATTTAGATCAAAGATATATATAGAGCTGCATGACAGTGAAATTTCATACTTCTCAATTTATATATATCTTTTTCTATATCTATCCTAATTGACTGCAAAAAGTAAAAAAAAATATGAGTTTCTAAGATTAATAAATAAATAAAAAAAATAAAAATTATATACCTAACTAACATTATTATATACTTAAACATTGTAAATAAGTAGTAAATCGAATATGATATACGATTTTTAACATCATTGTTATAGTGCTTCCGTGATTATTACTATTTATATTTTATTTTCTCTTTTTTTTTTTTCATTAATAGATCAAAATATATTTTATTAACTAAAATAAACTGAATGTGATATCGTTTAAACGTATTCCTCACGTAAGAATGTGCATATAATAATGTATACACAAAAGAGACATTCTTCACGGTCAAGTTCTTTTTAGCCACTCGACGCAGACACTACTTAATTTTTTTTTTCATCTATATAATTGACGCACCCACAATCCTTGGCCTTTTTTTTCCCCATAATATCTGATATAACTTTAATGTTTGTCCCCCTCCTTAGTAGAAAATAAATTTTTATTACCCAACAACGTGATAAAAGAGCGGAGACCAAAGATACAAAAAAAAAAAAAAAAATACCAGATGTGTGATATGAAGAAATTAAATTTTTTCAAACGCTGAGCGTTAATATAAACGATTATTTTAAAGCTTTTTGCTAGTTAGCATTTAATCATCGTTATGCAAGTCATACATGAGCTTCCATTCGAGCTTATTAATTCGTTTTTGTTCTCCTTTATCAATTTACCGCTCGGCTGTAAAAAAGAAAAGTTATACACTCCATCGAGATAGAAAAGGTAGGGAAAAGGGAGGGGGTTGTTAAAAAATCAAGGCTCATCATTGTTAAAGCTCTCAGGCAGATGCTTTGTCAATTTAGATTTTTTTTTTTTTTTTTTAATAATAATAATTTTGCCTTGATGGTATTCTTATTTTATGATATACAAGAGTAGCCTGAATAAGTTTTAGATCTATAGAAGCAAACCTATCTTCAACTGTTGACAGAGGGAAAAGAAATTAAGAACAGATCGACCTGCGAGTAGTTTCAAAATTATAACATGTTACGACGACGACGACGACGACGTTATGACAAGGTCTTTACTTTTTAAATCTTATCGATTGACCTGGTATTCGTAAAAATCGCTTATCTAAGAACACTATCGTTTTTCTCTTTAAAAATGGTATTGCATATTGATACAGTGTTGAATATGTTTAATTCAAGAAAAGGTAAACACTTACGTAACGACGATTAGCTGTAAAAAAGAAAAGAAAAAAAAAAGAAAATTGTTCTAACGAAGAATCAGAAGTACGTGGCGCGGGCGTAATTATTACATAGCGCGAAAATGAAGTAGTATAAATCAGCGAAGCGTCAGACATTATTATAACATCGATAAACGAGAGCGGCGTTTTTATTTAAATCATTTTATTAAGGCGAGTGATTATATATATAAACTGATTATTAAAATGATCGGTTGAAAATAAAATATATATAAACATATATATAGAAACAAAAATAATAAGAATGTTATAAGGAGGATATAGAGCAAGTAGAAGGAATACAACAAGGAAATAAAAAACAATTAATAAATAGAGAGAGAGAGAGAGAGAGAGAGTAGTATGTGATGACGGTCGTATGTGAGAAATCCGGCTGTGAGGCGCCTTTTATTGTCAAGAAAGAAAGAGAGAGAGAGAAAGAAAGCAGGGCGCGATTTATAGAAAAAACACGCGCGTGCGCATGTATACACAAACATAGACATAAAAAAAAACAACAAAACCAACACGAATACAGATATACACACACTTTTTATCTCACACTTTATTTCGATAATTAAGCAATTTGTTAAGGCTAGAGAAAGAGAGAGCTGCAGGAGTGATTCAGCGTCTCGAGCCCTTCATAAGGAAGACAAAGAAGAAGAATAAGAAGAATAAGAAGACAAAAGAGTCACGTCATCTAGTGCAATAAATATCTATTCCCGTATATAGTTGTATATCGTAAATAGATGCAGAAAAGAAAGAAAGAAAGAGGGAACGCGGACGCGTCGCTGGCCTATGATAATAATAATATATAAAAGTAGGCCGTATACGATTTGAGGTGAGATACTAGTTTTCACTCTTAGCCCCGATATAGGTATAGATAGAGTTGTTTTTTCTTTTCTTTTTTTTTGGATTTTGTTTCCTCCGCGAGATAGGGTAAATTGAAATAAACAGCGCAACATGTGATCGAGCGTATATAGATATAGACGCGGAGAGCTCAAGGCGAACGCTCTTATATATAATATATACATATATACATACACACATTAAACGAACGTTAGTGATATATAAATATATTTACAAATTATAAGTATAAAATGAAAATAAATAATTAATTGCATAAGTAAAAGTAGAGCTATAGTGATCGAGAATATATATAAATGAATGAATGTGGCATTTTCGGCTCGAGACGTGAGCAAGAAAAGCGGTTGGGAGAGAGAGAGAAAATGTGTGGGTGAGAGAAAGTAAGAGAAAAGAGCGTGGGTCGCACGGACTTAGACAGAAAAAGTATATTCAATGCACTGGATTGGCTGTGAGCTGTCGACGACCACGCGAAGATAAATGTTTAGATTTTCAACGTCGGACGAAGATATAAGAAAAAAAAAACAACAACAAATTATAAACAAAAAATGAGCCAGCGAGGGACGGCTAATACAAACAATTGTGTTACGTAGTTTTTATGCGATTTAGTAAAGAAAGTACGAGTGAGAGAGAGAGTGAAGTTATATTGTGTGAATGTGCAAGAATGAGAGAGAGAAAGAGAGAAAAAGTGTGCACTCGTTGCACGCAGTTATATTATTATTATGTGAAAGATACAAGTTTCAAAGGAAATAGTGACAGCAACAAAAGAAAATGACAAAAAAAAATTTAAATAAAGTAAAAGAAACAAAAAAAAAAGATATATATAAATAAATAAATAAATAAATTACGTGAAAAAGATAGAGAAAATGCGAGATAGTTCTTTCGGGTAGAGAGAACTGTCTGATACCGGGTTACAAGGGTAGAATGAATTTTTCATATAGATCAGCCTAATTATTATTATTATTATTATATACATATTATTATTTATACAATATACGATTATGCGCTCCGTGTGAGAAACGATGAAAATAAAGAATAAAACAGAAAAAAATTTATTGAATTAAGTAAATAAATAAAAAAATATAAAATGTGGGGCGCATTTCGAAGCGATAGACAAAAAGTTATATTATTTGTTGGGAAATTATATATATATTATAAATATATATATATACACATTTAACATATATAAAGAAAAAAAAATATATATATATATATATATATATATACGTTTATTATATTTAGAATATTTATTTGTTGAGTTGGTGATAATAAAAAACAACAACAAAAGTAAAAACACATATAATATATGCATACATACGTATAGAGTATATGATTTTATAACAAGAGATAAACGCGCGCAAAAGATTGATAAAAGTCGAGATATATGATATATATACATAAACGAGGCCTATGATGGATTTTAATCGTAAATAATAAGTAGAAAAAAAACAATGATTAACGAAGACAAAAAAAAAAAAAAATAACACACGGATATGTAGTAAGAAATAATGAAGCTAAAAACAATGAATTGACTTTGATTGCTTTCTTTCCATGTTTGATCTTTTCTCTTTTTTATTCATACCTCACTTATTATTATATGATTTATTATAAATGGACGATAATTACACTTTGACGTGGCAGAAATGATATTTAACTTTTGGCTGCTCAATGAAACGCTATTGCACGATTATCGGATTGGCCTACATGCTTTTATAACCTACTTCATGTGACTTTATTTCATTTTTATTCTTCTCGCTTTAATTATTTTGTACTTAAGCGATTGGATTCGTAGACTCTTGACGAGCGAGATTTTTTATCTATTTTTAATACACTTGTTTCGAATTCATTTAAATTATTTTATTGTTGATTTAATTTATTATAATAATAATAATAATATAAATTAATTTTACTAAAAAATTAACATAATAACAAATAAATTTCCGTACAAAAACAAATGCATAATGTCATTTATCAGTCGTAAGAAGCCTAAAATCGTGCAGTTCTCACCACAAAAATTACACCACATACAAGAAAAAAAAAATCGACTCCCCCCTTAAAAAACAGAAAGAACAAAATTTTTACAAATATCTTTTCCTCTAACCCTTTCCCTCAATTTTGCCTTGAAATAAAAAAAAAAGAAAATAACAACAATCAGTAACTAAAATTGCTATGATTTTTACATCAAATAACGGCAAATAACCCTTGCCTTTTTTTCTTAACGTAAAACTCGCTCGGTTAATTTCTCCCACAGACTTCCTGACAACAGCTTTTTACCTCCTCGCAAGCTCCGTGAAATACCTATACATTAGCTATGTATATATAACCGCGATAGAAAATACCACAGCGGCAATTTATCATATCTGCTTTCGAGCCGAGCATCGAAGCTTGTATAGTTATAACATGGACAACTTGGTGGCTCAGAGTATAATAGCAGCAACAGCAACAGCACAGGCTGAGATGCTCGACTATTTGGCAGACGCGCGCACACAGACTTACACACACACACACACACACATAGACACACATAGACACACACATTCACGCTCTGTAGTTTATTAATTATTAAGATGAAAAATCGTCGTCCGCTGATTAATAACAATATTAATAAGATTAATTACCAACAAGCAAATTGTATGTGACACAAGAGACAGAATTGTTAAAGTTTATGAAAACCAACAACAACAACAACAACAATAGCAACAATAAATAAAAATTATCAATTTTTACCGATAATAATTATAATAATAATAATAGATTGGTTAGTTAGCAGGTGTATCGCGCATGAGTCATAGATACCGTATATTACCAGATTAATTACATGTAATCATTGTAATAAATTAAAAAGTAAACGAAAAAAAATAGTAATAATAAAGAAATCAAGTTATAACGATTATAAATTAAAAAAAAAAACCAATACCACGCGTGTAGTAATTTATGCAGTTCAGCAAAGTTATATGAAAGAACATACGTATACACAATCACACATACATATACACAAACATAAACATACTTACACACATATAATATAATGACAATTAGATACACAGATTGATATGTCAAACGTGAACGGATGATGCTCTATATACATTATACATAAAAAAAAAAGTATAAAAGTTGAACATATATTATAATATAAATTTCACGAGACACATAAAGAAAAAAAAATGAATATTTCAATAAAAGTAATTTATAAAATATAGAGTCGTGCCTGACCGTTATTATATAGTAGGACCATCCTTTGTAAATACGAGCGTATACCCGTAAAAATAGCGTTTATCCAAACGCCTGGCCGCTCGCATATTAATATTATTATTATTATTATTATTACGATTATGTTTATAATTATTATTATTATTGTTAATAATAAATATTGTAATGATGACATAACGAATGAGCAAAGGCGCGTAGACAAAAATGTTATTATATAATAAATAAAAAAAAAATAAATAAAAAATATGTAAGGAAACAAGCGAAGTAAATGAATATATTATAAAAAAAAAAAGAAGAAACAAGTTTTTGTGATGACACCGTCTGTCCTAAGCCGGCGGTGTCTTTAAACCGTAGTTTTCTAATTAGCTAAGGCCATTTCGTAGCGTGATTTAAAATAATAATAATGATAAAAAAAAGAAAAAAAATAACAATGTAAAGGAGCGTGCGATAGAGCGTAAATAAGTGCGTGTGTGTGTGTCTGTGTGTAAGAGTTAAAATATAATATGTACGTGAATACATAAGTGTGAAGGAGAAAGAGAGAGAGAGAGAGAAAGTAAGTTGTGTAGAGAGTATCGAGAGGAAATTTAAGTTGGATACTGCAAACTTGAGTGACGATGAAAGGTATTCGTCGTGTCGATATATATATGTATACCAAACAGGGTAATTAATCATCGATGCGCTTGTCGCTTCGTTGCTGCTCTGTTCGGGTGCGATTAATGTCGTCCTCGTAAATTTTGCTGCTACTGCTATGTTCAGGCAAGTTTAAAGAGAAAGAAAGATCGTTAATTTTTCGGCAGAATTTATACCGATATTCGAGGATTTAGCTCGGGTGAAGTATCGGATTATTTTCTATCTTTTTTTTGTCATTAAAAACAGCTTGAATTTTAAAGAAAATATTTGGCCTCATTTCAGCTAGAATATGACTCTTTCTCTCTTTATACTCTCGATTACAAAGTCTCTTTCTCTAAAATACTAATGTGATCGCGTGCATGTATGTTTGTGTATGTGTGCGTGTACGTATATAAGTGCGAGGAGGATGTGATAAAGCAAATACTTATATGCATACTTACATATACATATATAATTAGATAAAAAAATGAAGAAGAAAAAAAAATACAAAAAAAAAAATAATAATGTTAAATAAAGAAATGAAAAAACATAGCAATACATTCTAGTTACCAACGAAGTCACTTGCGAGTTTGACTCGAACGAATTGCATCGCATGTGGTTAATAAAAACGCGAGTGTGTTACACGTTTCGAGTCTTTCACGTAAGATTTAATACAATTACGTAAATGATAAATTAAAAAAAAAAAAGTTAATACATTGTACCGAATATATACATAACAAAAACAAAAAAAAAAAAAAAAAAAAAAAAAAAAAAAAAAAAAAAAAAAAAAAAAAAAAAAAAAAAAAAAGAAAAAAAAAAAAAAAAAAAAAAAAAAAAAAAAAAAAAGAAAAAAAAAAAAAAAAAAAAAAAAAAAAAACAACAAAAAATAAAAATTTGTTGACTCGATGAAAAAAAAACAAATTTTTTTTTTTCATTTTCTATTTTGGAAATTACCAAAATTACCCAAATTTTTTAGCGAGAGGTAGGGTACAAAAAAAAAGAGAGAAAGGGTGAGAGTGAGAATAACGAAAAACGCTGACGCGTTCCTGCAAATAAATCGTGAAAGAGAGAGAGAGAAGAAAAAAAACGACGTGAGCTTTCGTCTCGAGTACTTTTTCGGTGCACCAGAGCACAGGAAAAAAAGCGACACGAGAAAGAAAGAAAGAAAGAAATAGAGTGTGAGAGAGAAACGAGTATATGAGCACGAGGCGCGCGAATCCCGTCAAGCGATTTAGAACGAAAGATGAATGAGCCAAAAAAAGGAGAAAAAAAACGAGGGAATAAGAAAGCAGCAAACAGAGTTTATGATACTTGATATAATTAACATACTCTCCATGCCTTACGATCTTAGATTATTTAACAAGTGGCGCATAAAAACATACGCGACCAAATGTACACATATAGAGGAGGATTAGAATGTCAGAATCGAGTCCTGACAATGAATATTGTTACACTCAGAGTTGCGCTTAATATTTAAATAAGTGTGTATAGAAATGTAAAAATTGATAATATGACGAGAGGTGCGCAAGCGAGCAAAAGCATGTTTATCGGCTTTTTTATATTCCACTTCGCGCAGTCGAATTGTCTCGGGATGTTTGGACTCGAATTTGATTTTTAGGCCTACCTCGTGATGATGATGATGCTCCACTTGTGGCCGAGGCTGTGTATTAAAGGGGAAGAGTGCAAGGGTCATGGGGAAGATGATAAATTGAGAAAGAGAAAACGTATACGAAAGAAGAAGCGATCTTTTTTTTATTTTATCTCTTTCCTCCTTACGTGATTTCTTTTTCTTCTTTTTTTTTGTTTTCGTTAATTTTGGATAATTTTTTTTTTTGCGAATTATGTGGAGAAGTTGATAAAAAAATGATGCTTATAAATATATATATAAATATTATATATATAAAACACTGTTGTTCTTTCATGTTTCGTTTGTAACATTTTAGCGTAATATGTTATATTGTGCGTTATAAGTAGTTGAGGTTTGCGCGAGTATAAGAGTTTTACGATACACACGCATTTCATGATGGCGATAGTACGTAAAGTATTGAAAAAAAAATAAATAATGATAAAAGAAAGAAAATGAGAAAACAAATGATTTGTTGAATGTAAAACTTTTACTGTATTGTTACGTACTTTGGTAAAAAAAAAAAGTTAAAAAAAAAAAAATAAAAGACAATTAATGATAATGTAGGGATATAAATGAGATGCAAGCATAAACAAAGTGGCCAAATTATCGATCAAGACAACGATAGTCAAACTGTTATTATTCCATACCAAAAAAAAAAAAAATAAATAAAAATAAATCGTACGATTATGTCGCCTGATATACAATTATTCGCAAGACACGCGAGTTCCTAAGTGTATCATTTTAATAAAACGATTCAATGGTTTTTTTTTTGTGAGACTATGTTTTTTTTTTAACATTCGTGATAATAACTTGATTTGAAGATATAAAAAAAAAAAAAAAAGTTTGTATATTTATTTAAATATTTATTGATTTAAAGTTACTCATTGTACACGGTTGAAAATAAGTTACGATTATACGAAATATGGAAATTACACGAAAATTATGTTGTTTTTTGATTGATACAAATGTTGGGTTATTTAAACAAGAAAATACAAAATATTTGTGTAAATCAAAAACTGTGTTTTCCAAAATAACTTTAATTAAGGGTAAAATGTATACAAGGCTTGTGTTTTCCTTAATTTATACAAAAAAAAAAAAAAAATGTTCCAACCGTGTAAGTGATAAATTTTATTCTGTGTTATTTCAATTTATAGATGTTTTATTACCAACATTGACAAAGTCAATTTTAATATAAATGTATTAATTTTTTTTTTCGTTATTACTCTAAATTGTACTTCCTGCAAAACTTTGGAAAAAAAAAAATTTGTACGCAAGATTTCGAAATGATTATTTTTAAAGGAAATAACAGTTGGTTAATTGATAAATAACCATTTAGTGCCGCAAATTTTATAAATAGTTACCGACTAAACATAATACTGCGTGCGTTTCAATTAAATTTTTAATTTTTAAAATTCTAATGATGTGCTTCAATGTGTTAACAAACAAAAATAATAAAAAAAAAATAAATAAAATTATCAGGTCGTTGATATAATAATTTTATGTACACACCGCTTAGGAGAGGTAATCATACATATTATATTAATAACAAAATTTACAAATCCTTACATGAAAGATGAGTAGATTGGATTAACGACAGATAAGAGGATTAATAAATTATAATAGATTATATTAATTGGTTGTCTTATTATTCAACAAACTTATATTCAATGTCATTTAACATTTATAAACATTATTATATTATTCACATACAATATAAGCTAAAAATTATATCTTTCCTTGCACCAAAAACATCATCAACTTCAATTAAAAAAAATAATCTCAAGGCATTTGTTTAAAAAAAACAAATGTTCTCTCATAATATTGTATCTAAAGTCAACTTTTTCAATTTTTTAATAGTTTGCATTCACGTAAAAAAAAAAAAAATATATATGTAAGAATAAAATCATCACGTTAAACATAAGAGATCCATTACGTCAATCAAAACTGACGTTCATCAACACATCTCTATAAAACAAGTTACACCAAATGTCGAAAATAATTGCTACCAACAATTTTGGCCAAGGCTAGAAGAAGCCGCACTGGGCATAAGCTGTGTCAAGCAAACCAAACAAAATCGAGTGTCATTCATATAATACATACCTATATACCTAAATCTTGAAATGTCAGTCTGTCGATGGCATTTAGATTTGCGTTGGAAAAGGCTTGTCGGGTCGTTAGTCACGAGAGCTCCACCTTCCTCGCGTTTCTCATCGTTATCTCTCGCCACACAAGTCCCCTTTTTTTCTCACCCTCAACGGATCTACACTCCTCCACAACCATTCAAAGATGCGTATATTTATCGGTATATATGTCACAATTTATTTTTTCTTTTCTCACGCCTCGATCGAACACAACTTATAGTGGGCGTTGGACTTTTCATGCCGTTTTGGTTTCTTTTTCTTTTTCTTCTTTTTTTAGATTTCGAGCTTACACCTAACCGAGATTAATTGGGTTCTCTTTTATAAACGAGAAAGAGAGAGAGAGAGAGAGAGAGAGAGAGAGAAAGCTCAAGCTCGACGGATTTATATTATTGCCAAGAGGAGGTTTTATTGAGCTTTTTAGGTTTTAACTGTCGGCTTTATATATTTAGAATCGGAGAAAAAGTTTTTAAGCTTTATATCTGTTGAGCTCTAATTAAACAACTCTCGATATATATAAAATAATTTTGCCAATTAAGAAAGTTTAACGATTATTTTATACGTTAAGTATACGTAATATAAACTCACGTAATGAAAATTATACGCGTATATTTATGCAGTCGAACGATTTCAACAAAACGTGGTTTTACGTTTACCGAGGCTTCGTTAAAAGAAAATATTTTTGTTTGTTCAATTATTTGCATATCTAATTTAGAACGAGTTTAAATTGTTGATCAAAGTCATAATTATGGAAAAACCAACAGTTTTAAATTATTTGTTTATTTTTTGTAGAAATTTATTCTTGCCAAAAGCTAACGTAAAAATTTTTTTAAGATCAAATATATTTTTATTGTATAAAAAAAAATATTTCAATACTTTTTTTAAACTTGTTTTTTTATTCGACGATTTACTAAAATCTATTATTCTTTTATCCAATTTAAACAAACAGTATAAAAATTTAAATACTACAAAGCTTTAAAACTGAATCGGATTAATCAAATCTCATTTTAATGCAAGAACTCGCATTGATTTTAACGATGCTCAGAAAAGTATCAACGAGTAAAAAGATTCTCTAACAAAACAGGTCAAGCAAAAAAAAAAGGAAAAAAACAGTCGCGTCTAAGCAGAATCACGAGAGGTCTTCTTCAAGACCACAAAATTATCTCTACTATATAGCTATATATACATGTATATATACTCTCGATGCATCGAACGAATAAAAGCATGTCTCAGAGTTTTATATCCTCGTAACTTTGCGCGCGTTCGCGTTTATTGCTACAGCCAAGAGTTTGAGGAGGATCATCGGGATAGAAAAATCAAGACGCTCTTAATATACCTATACGAAGCGATGAGAAGAAAAGCTCGAATGACTATGTGCACTCAGGGTTTCGAAATTTTAACGACTTGTTGTTCGAAATTTTCTCGATTAAAACATCGAAGGTTATATGAGTTTATATGTATACGGAATGTTAAAGCTGAATTTTCGAATTGAAATGCAAGATAGATCTTATTCGTATGAAAATATACAAAAACAACTATATTATTTTGTTTATTATACTTTGATGAGAAAATATAAAATCAATCCTTGTCGCGAATCGTATTACCCATCGTAGTCTTGATATTACATACTTTTATGAAAAAATAAAAATAAAATAAATATAAATAAAAAGAAGAATGTATAACAGAAAGATGCATTAGCTTTTGAAGGAAAAATACTAAAATAAATCACGTGTACAGGTGTATTGCCGTCAAAGAAATTGAAAAGAAACAAAAAAAATATATATTTATATATATCATGAAATTGTCGAGTATACATTTTTCTTTCAAAACATAGCTTATATTTTTCGTTTATAGACTCTAAAGGATACATAGAAAAGAGAAATACGAAAATTTGGATTTAAAAAAAAATAAAAAAAAGTCGATTCTCGAACTATACGGACAAATAAAAGATACGCATGAATGAATATTTTTCTTTTTTTTCAAGCAGCTTTTCTCCGATAATGCCGTGAATAATGTTTCGTTTCTTCTTCTTTTTTTATTCTGTCTCCCTTTAATTTTCTACTTTACGATGATATAAATGTCGTGCTCTGAGACTTTTAACCCGTGGTATTAGTGAAACGGCAATACTTTAAGATTAAGCATTGATCGTGATGAATTGAAAACTAATATTGTTGATATTTTATTATGGATTATTTTAGTTTATGTACAATATACTATTACTATAATTTTTTTTATTATTTTATTTTTCTATTGCCCTATATTATTCACTATTTTAACAATTTATTATAAAAGTTATCTTTTTTATTCTTAATAAATATTACAAGTTATTTTAATTTTGATATAATGCTACTTTGTTAATAATCTTTAATTCTAATTTCTTTTAAAAATCCTTTCATTTCAATTTATTTTCGTATCTCAGAAAAAAAAAAAAAAAAAAAAAAAAAAAAAAAAAAAAACAAAAATACAAAAAGTAAAAAGAAACATAAAAAAAAAAAAAAAAAAAACAAAAGAAAAAATAACAAGCCATCTATCGTTTATAAAACTTTCGCGTTCTAAATAAAACAAATCCGAGAGAAGCTAAAATAATCGCTCGAGTTAGCGAAAAAGCTCTATAGAATATATAAACGCTATTGAAAGGAAAAAAAAATAAATAAACAAACGTTTCGCACGCGAAATATTTGACCATGCATATTACTGCCGCGATTTCAAAATATACATTATAAAAAACTGTTTTTTACAAAATTTTACAAACTAAAGCAATTCCTATGTATACAATAAACGTCATATTTTCGTTAAGAATCAGCCACATAGACATATACAGAAACTGAGCAATTCAATATCCATCAAGTTCTCTCTCCATGTATAAGCTTTTATCAAAACGTATACATAAACACACGTGCCAAACCATCGCTTTTGCCAACTCGTCCCATTCGCGTTCATCAATATCCAACATATTGCAATGTCTCTTACATCAGTAATGACACTGACATATATCTAGCCATCCAATCAAAGCATCCTATCACCAAAGCTAATTATACATTGCAACCAATTCCCCCTCTTCCTCCTTCTTCTACCCCCACCATGATCCGTTGTAACATGCACCCTTTCTACTTGGATTCCTCCTATACTATCCTTTACCTTGTTGCAAAGGAACTCTTCGACTTGGATGAATTTCTCCGAATTCGCGCTGTTCACCTGCTTTTATACTTTCTATTCCCTTCTCCGTTCCATGAACTCTCCATCCAATTGAGAAAAGATTATAACCTCCTACTCCTTCGTATTCAGTCCTTTGGAATAACGTTCCGCTCGCGAGAATTCAATTAAATCATTCGAGTAACTCTCTCTGCTGCTACTGTTGCTGCTGCTTAGGTTGCACTTTTAACTAATAAATAAAGTGTTATTCAATTGCTGGAGTCTGCTCGTAATTTTTAAAGAAGAAAAAGAATAATATATAACAATTAATTGGAGTTTCTTTGAACTTTCGATTCTTAGAAATTTAATTATTTGTTGATGTTCAGCTATGGTTAATGATATATTCATTTTTTTTTTTTAAATTATGAGTTTATTTAAATTTTTTTTTAAGTGTTTGGAAAATTATTATTGAATTAAAATTTATTAATTATTGATATTTCATGTTTTAATTTATCCTATATCATATTTTGAATCACTGCTTTGTTGTCTGTAAATTGAATTATTAATAACAACGGGATTTATGTTTTATAATATGTATATGCAATGCAATTACAGAGTAAAATTATTATCTATCAAGTTATAAAGCACGCACAAATAATAATTATAATTTATATATGAAGCTTTAATAGCTATAAATTTAATTTCCATTTAGTACGGTAAATTGACATTTGAATATATTTGAAAGGGATTTTGAAATTATAATAATAATGTAAAATTGTGTCAGTATAAAATACAACCTTATACTATTGTAACATTTATTTCAATAATTACAATTCGAATTTTAAATTTGCGGAGAAAAAGGATAAACACAATTATTTACAGGTGACCTGCTTTTTACCCGTCTCGCGCGCCTCTCGTCATCTGAAGGTATATACCATCAACATGAAGATTTTTCTCGAGTCAATAAGGAAAATTACAGCAATAATAAAATTGTAAATGCAACATGTAATTTTAGAGCGTTATTTAGCGAAACATTTTCTAATAGATTTAAAAAAATTGTCAGGAATATAATTAAATAAATAAATTAATATACCATCGCGTTTTAAATCGCAGCTGTTATGTTTGTGCAACTCTAAGTGACGCGCAGGCTAACGATAATACCGTACTTGTGATAATTAAAGTAAAAAAAAAGATTCATTTGATTGTAGAGTTATATATACGATAAGAAAATTTGCAATTTATCAAGTGAATATATATTATAAATATATAAATACATAGTTGATTAACAATAAATGACAGAGAAATATGATGATATTATTCTAGCTTAGGCCTATATAGTTCACATTTATATAAATAAATAAATAAATTAAAAAGTATAAATTAGCTATAATATAAAAAAATATAGCGTATAATGACGAAACGACATTAAGTAAAATAAAAATATATAGTTGATTCGTGGGCTAATGAGAGTAGTGAAAAAAAAAAGATTTTGAGAACGTATATACAGGGAATATATTATTATTGTTATTATTGTATAATGTATTATAAAAATAGATCAGTACAATGAAAGAAGAAAAATAAAAAAATTTGATCTTTATTACACTGACGAACGTAGGGATCAGTTATCGCGCAGAAAAATATATTTAAAAAATATATATATATATAATAAAAATACATACATATATATATTAGATATACGAAATAGTTGGTACATATATACGAGTTTTTTTAGAGTTTTTCCGGTAGTGCGTACGAAAAAGTAATTATAAGTAACGATATTAAAATAAATTAACGATCATTATACGGCGACGACGATGTTACAAGAAAATTTTATTAATAAAATAAGAAAAAAAAATAAAAAAAAGGGTATGTGATTACCTAATTCAAATATACGCATAATAATAGTAAACAAAAAATAATGATATTATACAAAAATCATGAGAAAAAAGATAAGAAAACGACGAACCGTGTAATGATGTATTTGCTAGTAAATGTTCAATGTTGAGATATTTATCGGAATAAATGCGTATACTGTTGTTTACACCAAAAAAAAAAATCTTCACGGCAAAATGCGCGTTCATTTTGACTTAATCTCTTTATTATTATCCCTCTCTGTTATTGTTTGCACTTTATATCCTTTCACTCTCTGTTTTAATAGTTTCAATGAAATTTCAAGGAGGTACTTAAAATTAGAATTATTATGACGTTATTGTCTGTGTTTGTTTGGGTTAACCCGATTTATCCAGATTTGAGTTGTTCATTTTCAAAAGTTTTCGTTTAACACGTTTTCAGTTGTGCTTAAAAAATTTATATAGCTTTTAAAATCGATATTTACTTAAAATTTTATATAAATTAACAAGGGGGTTTTCACTCTTGAAATCGATTTTTTTTCGAAAAAAATCGATTGTAATCGGTGAAATCGTTTTAAAGTGAAATCGGTGAAATCGATTGAAATCATTTGAGCGATTTAAAATCGATGAAATCGCTAAAAATTGAAATCGATTTCAAGAGTGAAAACCCCCTTGTAAATTAATCTTTTAAAAAAGATAGTTATAAAAAAAATTGGTTTGTTTGCTTGTCTTTTTTTTTTTACTTTATTTAATATAACAGAATTTTTATAGTTTTTAATTATAATTTATATTTTTAAAATTAAAATAAGTTACTATAATTATTAAAAGCCTTTTTTTGAAACTTTTATGAATGTATTTCGGCTAGAGCGCATGTGATGACTCAGAATCAAAAGTCGAGAATCGAACCCACAAACCTGTAGATCTTAAAACCGACACTCTAACAACTACTTCATCGAAAGCTCCAACAAACAAAGTAAGAAAAGGTTTGTATAGTTTTTACTTTTAAATTTATAAATTTAGATATTATACTCTTAATATTAGTGAAAATACATAGTCAAAAAAAAAAAATATTATTTTTCAACATTTTTTACAATTTAAATTTGTATAGATAAAACACAACTAAAACTTCATACCACCAATAAAAAAAAAATTTAACTTTGAAAAAATTTATTTAAGCATCATCCAGATTATAACATGATTGTAAAATTTAAAAAAGAAAAATCTTTTAATCAATTAAAAACCTTGTTAAACGCACACATCTATTAAAAAACCATTGATTTCCCAGCACGGTATACCACTAGCAATCATAGTCTTTATCATTACCAAGATCCTTTATCCCATCCATATCACCATATATATATATATATATATATATATATATATATATATATATATATATATATATATATATATATATGTATATTTG
>JAPYZE010005896.1:0-13185 GCA_030522805.1 Leptomastidea abnormis | reverse complement strand
ATTCGGAAAATGGTATTCGGAAAATCGGCTTCGGAATAAATGATTTCGGGAAAAAGGTATATTCGGAAGAATGTCCATTCGGAGGATCGGATTCGGAGGATTGACCGGATACCGAATATTGCAGTTTATATTTTGACTTTCAAAAAATATTAATAAAAAATTATACAAATATTTTTATATTTTAATTTTTTACAAAATTAATGTTGTTGCATACAATTTTTCAACTTTATATTTTTTCAAATTTTTTTGCCAGAAATGTTACATTTTACCCTACATTATATCCCAAGAGACATTTTTAACTATTTCTGTCCCTGTTTTGAGATCAATAATGTGGTCAAAATATCACGGGCGGAAAAAAAATGTATTATTCTTTTCATAAAAACCATTATTAAGATACTATTTTCAAATATATTTGTATTAGTAAACAAATTTAATTTCTTTTTACATAAAATATTTAAAGTGGGATTCGTTAAATTTTGTCTACAAATTGTGTACGTCGACATAATACCGTTTTTTAACTTGAAAAATACTTGAATTTGAATTGTGACATTTCAAAAATCTTTTAAATTACTTTCACTACTTTAAATTTTTTCTGCTGATTCTCTTTTAAAAGTTCGATATTTAGTTTTTACTTTCATTTGTATCTCTTACTCGTTTTTTACTCTATTTTGTGTTGTGTAGTAAAGTGTCATTAAAACAGTAAATAAATTACTGCAGTTTCAACAAAGAAAAAGAGGTCAAGAGTTCACTATATTGACTTATCGAGTGAAAGTTGTTTTTTTCAACACAATATAACAAAATAATCAATTTTTGCTTTTTCTATTATTAAATAATTAAGGACATTTAACAAAGAAATTTTGATTTAAATTATCATTATCTAACTAAAAAAGTTCATTTTGTATCTATCAATAAATTTATTTTTGCGTAGAGATGAAGTTTTTTTGAAAGAATAGGAGAAGATCGTCTGGTATGGCTACCTATAGCTATTTTGTCTATAGCTTTTGATCGGATAAACTGTTTTTCAATTATGAAAAAATATTTTGTGCGTCTGCCACTTTTCCAACACCAATTAATTTTTGTGATGTTATCCGCCCTGGAAGAGATATTAAAGACGTTCTTGTAATAGTAGGGTTCGTGGGTTTATCAAAATGTGGCATCTAATATGGCCCACCCAGTTTTTTAGTGGACTGTAAGCTTTTAACGATGACTAAACCTACAAGTTAAAATATGATATATTTATCAAAAATATGTCGTTTCCAAATATTTTTATCAGTTACATTAGCTAATAATCACGTTCATAAGTTATTTAATAAAAATTGATATTTTAACACTATTAACGCCTGTAAAACATTTTTTATCGCCAAATTGATTTTTATTCTTAATTTTAAGGAGTTATAAATGATTCAAAGTTGCGACAAATAAATTTTATGAATTTTAAATTTCACGCTTAAAAGTATCCATTGAATACATAGGGTTGGGTTATACAGGATGCCACTAACTTTTCAGCACTTTCAATCAAGCTCCTCGTAAAAAGCAAATAAAAAGACCAGCGAGAAGGCGAGAAATTACTCTTAAAGAGTTGAACTTTAAAAAAAGAAATCGTTTAAGATATAAAGTTGATTGGAAAAAATAAGGTAGGCTATTATAATTAATTTCTTACATAAGAGTAATAATACAAATGATATTTTCAAGCGTAAATTTTTGAGTATTAAGCGGCAATTATATTAGTCTCGAATTGTGTTCAATAATTTGCCAAACGGTAACTAACCCGTCTAGTATAGCGAAGCACGATCTCGTTTAAGAAGCGAGAAACGCTGAGTGGGCCATACTAGACGACTCTCCCTTATCTTAGTACTTTAAAAGTTTTAAAATATCAAGTTTGTATGATTGGACTTCTGTTTAAATTTTATTTGTCGGTTTGGACTTTCATCTTTTGTTTATTCGTCTTCTGCTCTTACAACATCTTCTTTCTAGTGAACTTTTGAATTTTTTAACTGTGCCCAAGCTTTTGCGCGCGTATGCATTTTGAGCTACGCATATAGTAAATAAAGAACTAACGCGGGCATCCTAATATACAAAGCAATATGAATCACTTCATCAGAATTCACAGAGCTCGTTTCAGAAATTCAGTGCAGATAGAGAGAAAGAATAAAGCTACACAAAGCATCTCGTCATAATACAATAAACTTGTATACTATATAGATGCAATTTTTTATGCTAGAAAAAGAATAAGAAAAAATAGTTGGTTCGAGTACTGGAAAATTGAAAATCTTATATTCAAGTAAATATTACGTTTTTAAAAGTATAAAGTGAAAGTTGCAAATTGTTATTAAATTTCATTTGTTGCTTTAAACTTTATAACAAAGAAGCAAATATGTTGCAAATCGATTTGAAAGTAATTATAAGTAATGAGGAAAATATTTTGTAAATTTACATTTTCTTGAAATCGACAATAACAATAATAATTTTTGTTCATGTTCCAAAAAGCCATTAAAATATTTATCGACTGCTGCAGTCAAGCAAACTGCGTTATTTCACTTTACATATTGTTCCATGCTTTTTCAAACTTCAAAGTTTTAACAGTTTGTTTAAAATTTCATAAAAAAAAAAAAAAAAATTTGGAAAAAAATATTATTTTATCAAAATGATAAGAATTATCCTTTTAACGTCTTTAATTATTTTCCAAATTTATATTATCAATGCAGCTCGGATATATTTTGATAGATTTACTCGATTAGTGAAAGATATTGTGGGCCAGGAACCGCATTACGATACCTACCTAGACTTCAACGATGCCACTTCTGATTTTGATTATCATGAATTACGTAAGTAAATACACAATAATATTTTAATATAAAAATATTTTTTTTTTTTAAATAAGACTTATTCGATGCCACAAAAAAGCATACATGTAAGCACAATAAATTTTCAAACATTTTTATTTTACGTAGCTAATAGGGAAAGATAGTCTTGTATGGCCCACTAAGCCTTTCTCGCTTCTCAATCTACATCACGCTACCGGACTGAGCGGGTTAGTTGCCTTTTGGCAAATTATTTAACAATATTCGAGACTAATAATTGACGCTTAATATTCAAAAAGTTAGGCTCAAATGATAATTTATGCTATTTTTTGTGTGATAATAATTTATTGTGAGAGATAATTTTGACATCTTGCCTTACACCCCCTAAAGATCTTTATGTTCTGAACAATTTTTCTTAAACTTTAACTCTTTAAGAGTATATCTAAGCCTCGCTTATGTTCTTTTTTGTTTTTTACGAGGAACTAGATTGAAAGTGCTGAAAAGTTAGTGGCATTCTGTACGGGCCAATTCTATGACGTCCAGTATGGCTATATCTTTTCAATGGATACTTTTAAGCGTGAAATTTAAAATTCATAAAATTTTTTTGTAACAATTTTAAATCGTTTATAACACATTAAAATCATGAATAATAATCGATGTGTTAACAAAAAATATTCGGCGGGCGACATATGTGCTAAAATATGACTTCTTAAATAATAGCTTATAAACGTAATTATCTATTGTAATTTGTAAGAATATTGTAAAACGAAATAATTTTGATGAATACAGAATATTTAAACTTGTAGATGAGTTAAACAATATTGTTACAAGCTTATTATAAATTAAAATCCAAGGTGGTCCATATTGGACACCACTTTTTTAAAAAACCCAATAACCCTACTTTTACATACTTGACGACCTTTTTTTTTATTAACTGTATTAAAGTACATAGAAATAATACAATTCGTTATAAGTAGATGGAAAATAGATTATTATTATTATTTTGCGCAACGTTTTTAATCGAGCAAAGCAAGGCTAAAATGGTAACACAAAGTAGAATTCGTTCCTCGTGCGTGTATCAAATTATGTTTTTTTGTCATGGCGTACGTAAAGAAGTCTTTTATTTGTGAAATATTGGTTTCCTTAAGTGAAAATCATTTTTAAATTAATCGAATCGTTTATTAACCGTAAATCAATATTACCATAAAAATCAATAAGAAATCGGTATGAAATCAATTTTACGAGTAAAAAACTCCTTCCTAGGTCAAAAATGTTTAAAGAAATATTGAATGAAATTGTGCTTGAATAAGTTAGATATTTAAAAAATTACATCATTAACAATTGCGTGTGTTTGATAGATATCTTCTTAGCACATCTGATCTATGACAGCAATGGTTTCCAAATCGCTGATGAGAACAAAGTAATAAATTCTGATAGAATTAAATCATGTAAAAACAATAACCACCAACATGGGCAAGGATTACGCAACAATTCCTATCACGGTCGAGGTTATATTATGCTTACTTGGCCTGAAAACTACGCTGCCGCATCCCAAAAACTTTTTGGCAATTCAAGCATACTACTGGAACAGCCTGAACTTGTGGCTGATAATCCAAAACTTGCAATGCTGGTAAGTGCTTGGTATTGGCGTGAGTACGTACGTCCAATTTTGAAGAGCGACACCTGTGGACATCTTTACAAGTTTGGCATTACTACCAAGACATTATCGGAAATGAGGTGCACCAATGAATGCGTTATTGGCGAGCCAAGTGATCCAGCTAAACGACGCTTTAAGGGTATGCATCATACCGCAATATTTTATCAAATATGTCAATTAACGACGAATACTGCAAAATAAGGATTGAGTATTGACTACAATTTTAGGTTAGGTCTGAGGCATGCCCTTAAGATTTATAGAAAATTGGTTAGCAGATTACCTTACACTATGGAGAGAGCTGTAAGAAGCGGTTGCTACTAATTTGATTGTAAACAATCGTCAACACGAAATATGTGATTTACGTCATGTAATGATTTTGAAAGTTTAAAAATAAATAAATCAAAATTTATAATCAGGTGGTTCATTTATTTTCTTTGTAAATTTAAAGTGCCTAAAAAGACTAAAAAAAAACTATGTGCAATGATAAAAAAAAAAAATAAATAAAAAACGTAGAATCTAACGGTTATAGATCGTTATTTAATAATTCATAATAGTATATTATGCACCAAGGGGCAAAAATGAGCTTTTATGAAGCGAGAGCAGTAAATCATTCGAGGGCAAAACATAAATCTAAAGAAGCTATTAATAATTTTTAAAACATTACCAGCTTCTTTTAATTAATGAAAAAAAAAATATAAAAAAGTATATAAAATTACGTCCCTAGGGAGATAAAGTCACTTTACGTCCCTCGGGAATAAAGAGCCATTGTACTTCCTGTTTTTAGGTCAATAAATCATCGGGCCTTTAACGACCGGGCTGGAATAAAATAGCGTATGCACGTCGGGTAAAACTGGCTGTTATGCCCTCGAATGATTTACTGCCCTCTCTTTGCTCGTGCAGTAAACTTCATTCTCGGGGCATAAAAGCTCATTTTTGCCCCTTGGTGCATAATATACTATTTCAATTAATTTTTTTTTTTTCTATAGAGGACTAATTTAAACACTATTAGCACATTAAAATTTTTTAATCAAAATTATTAATAGAGTAATAACATAAAATTTTTCTTTACATAGACCGATATATTCGAGGAGGTTCTTGTAAAATTTCATTTGCTTACTATCATTATAAAAGATATCTTCTATAGTTCTTTAAGTCACGAGAAATACAGTGATATCATTTTTTAATGTGATTGCGATACGAATTTTCAAAAAAACGTGTTTTAAAAGTGCAAATGGAGACGAGTTTTACTTGAACTTAAGACTACAGTTGATTTCAAAACAATAATTTTCTAAAATTAAAAATGAAGGTCAATTTTCATTTTTATATAATTATCATATTTTATTTGACTTTTTGTATTTCATTAATACAAATATAAAGTATGAGATTTGCTTGAAAATAAAAAAGTATAATTTTATATAATATATATTTCTATTCGACAATTATTTTTTATTATTAGTATGTAGTAAAAGTATCTAACCATAACATAATTAACTAAAATAAATCATGTTCCGATGAATACAAGTTACAATTATAATTTCAAAAATTATATTTTTTGAAGTTTAACGCTATTGTGTAAAAATATATTCATAATTAATTTAAAATTTTTTTAAAAAATTTACAAGTTACAGTAGTCTAGTAACATTGAGAAATATTTATCATACATTCACTTACTTAAATTCGTATCTTTGTTTTTTATTTAACGCTTTATTTTACTTACAACTATATCCAATTACTTATTAATTTTAATTTTCGATTAGCATAAAATCTTAACTTATTTTTAATAATTCTTACAGATTTAAATATGTTTCTTTCTGTTACATATTTACATACATAATTAACAAACTTAATTAATACATTATCCATCTAAAAATATAAATATATATAGATTCTCACATTTAAACGCTGCATTTATTTCTTAACATTCGTAAATTCATTCATATTAAATATTCGCTTATGATAACGAAATTCAAAACACCATTATTATACTATCAATTTTAAAGTTGATAATTTTTTTTTCTTCAAAATTATATTCTTTGGTCATTTTACTAAAAAATACTAATTCATTTTATCATATTGAAATTTCTTTGTTCTTTCTCGCTTACACATTATATCATCATACACTCGTTAAATCCATCAATTATCCAATAATTTTCTCTACCAATCAATAATAAACTTTACATTTACGCTTACCTAGATTTTATACTATTGTAAACGTCGAAACTTTTACAATAATAAAGAAAAAAAAAGGTTATAAAATAACCTTTTCCACCAATAACTACTATAAATTAATATATACATACACAGTCCATAAAAAAAAAATTCACCAAATCTAAATTAAGCCTTTTCCGATGCTGGTACCTCAATAATACTACCAATACTCGAACTAGCGAGTTTAGGCAGTTGCTGTCTCGTATTTGCATTATTAACACCACCACTAACAGCTCGCTGTCCAGGCCAACCTTTCAATCTATCTTGCAATTGTTTCAATGATTTGGGAGTCGAGGTTGCATTTGAAGTACAATTAGCTGCTCCGCTTTGACGTAGCTCAGCGCTGGTAGTACCATTTTGACCTGTGGTACCTGCTTTCTGACCACAACTTGCCTCGCCACCGCGTTTCCATAAACGTGTCAGACACGCTCTGAAGTTTTCAGAAAAAACGCCGTAGAGCAATGGATTTACCACTGTGTTGAACTGAGCGATTATGAGGACCCAGATAAAGTGATGTGATCTGTTTAATAAAAAATAAATTTAATTATTTAGGTATGAATATTTGGGCGGTTTAGTGGTTTGATAACGATTAAAATTAAAAAATTATGAAATCAGATAAACAATAAGAGAAAGAAATAAGTAAAAAGTGAAGCGGAAAAAAATTGGTGAATTTAAATAATATAATGTTTATCGTCCAATTTTTTTCTTTTTTGTTTTTCAATATTATTTTTGATAACGTTCTTCATCTGGAGCGTAGATATATCTTTATGTATATTCATTACCTGAGAAAAAATCCAGTATCCTCGGTCGGCCTTCTACCATCCACATAAATCAATACCATTATCACGGTTATTGGTATCCACATAGCAAGTACCACAACCATATTGAGCAGTAGTATACGAACGACCCTTAGATGCTTATGCAAACGTAGCTCCTCGTGTTGAGACAGACTACCAGCTCGTGTTTGACGACCGCAGGCTTGATTATTGGAATTAGCTCCACCTGATGTGCCTGTGTAGTTGGTGTTACTCGAATTACCACCACCGATACCTTGTATCGATGCTGATGAGAGCTTGCGACCTGCCCAAGGTACCAGTGTACCAACTACTGATAATTCGGAATCTCGACGTTTGCTACCGTCACCGTCTAGGCCCTGTATAATATAATAATTAATAATAATAATTTTATTAATTATGTTAAATATGTATTTAAAATGTATGATAATTGTGTTTTTTTTTTAGCCGTACTTGCATTGTATAAGAATTTTTTTTTTATTTAAATAAAAAGAATAACTATATTGCTCAATTGCGATTTTACGATTATTGGATTTTAATTTTATACTTGATATTGTCAAGGAATGGTTTCAAAAAAAAAAAAACTTAACGATGGCTTACTTCAGCAAAAAGATAATGCCAGTCAAATGACATTTTTTCAGATCCAATAGATCGTTAATAGTCAGCAAATCAAAAAGTGAGAAAAAACAAGTTCGAAAAAATTCAATTCAATAAAATTAAAATAAAAGAGAGATTCTCAAATTAATTATTTAATAATTATCATTAAATTGTAATATCTCTTAACAAATGAAAAGAAAGACAGATTAAGCAGTTCTAATTTACAAGTAAAATGATCATGAAATCTAAATGTGATTTTGCCTTAGTTTATCTCTCAAATGTAAGGCAATGAGATTCTAATGGTATCACACGCCACACATCCACAAGCTACAATAAATAAAAAAAAAAAGGCTGACCTGAGCAACGCAAGAGACAGCCCATCGATTTCTTGTGTCGAGTATTTTTTTAAAGATTCTCTGGTAATAGTAGATGAGCAAGGCCATTGGTAGAAGGCAGGCTATTAAGATAATCGGCATCGTGAACCAAAGAGACACGTTGAGTATATCGCTGCGTGGAAAGACGAGGGTACATATGGTTGAGCCGTTTTCAACGACCTGGAAATGAATAAGCTTTTATAAATCGTTTATATTATTCTCTTATTTGAGTTATTTTTTTCCTCATTTTTATTAGTCTATTTTGTATAAAAAATACAATTTTTTATGTCTTTTAACTGATTAATAAGTATATTAGCTGTTACTTTCATTAAGTTTTTTTGATTAATGTACGAAAGATTATCAATATCAAAACTTATCAGAGATATAGCTTTATCTGATTCAATTTTTAAAAAGATTAGTTGTAGTTATTATTATTAGATTATTAGATTAGTTTATAAAAGACAATTAACAAAGAGAGGACCAGGTGTCCAATTTATGAATTTTTGCATAAAATAAAGGAATCACACAAGTTATAAAGTCTAACACTGTTTTATACTCGAAAATTTGAGTACTCGCACACCATTAGCACAAAGACAAAAATGACCTGTTTCATAAAAATAAGGTGGTTAAAATATTAAAAATATATTTTGAATAAAAAAATTTACAAAAATTTTTATGTTATAATTTTTTACAAACAAATTCAATACAATTTTTTAACTTTATATTTTATAAAAAATTTAGTAATTTTTTTTTTTCAGAAAATGTCACATTTTGCCCTTATTATTATTTTCAGCAAAGGACAAAAATTAGGGCATAATGTAACATTATTTCTCTAGGGATATAATAAGCTATTTTCGTCTCGATTTCGAGGTCAATTATCTTCTAAGTGGAAATAAATAATAATTTCTCGTATATATGTAGGTACATAAAATAATTGATAAAAAAAAAACAAATTCAAATGAAATAAATAAATAGAAAGATTCGAATGACCTTAGGCTGAAACCAAAACGCAGCAGGCAGGAATACAGTGGCTGCAATAAGCCAAGTAAGAAGACTTGCAGCAAGAACTCGGCCAACAGTAAGTGTACTACGATATGGCGCCACCGCCAAACATCGATGACGATCTTTTGATATGAGAGTTAGTGTCCACAGGAGAACGAAGCCGCAGACAAACTGAATAACAAACGATATTTAAAAAAAAAAAATTATTAAACAACAATTTTAAATATTATTTGATGTTAATTTATAAAAGAGAAGGATAATAATATGTAAGTTAACTCACCTGAGAATAAGGTAACATACGACAAACCGTTTCACCGAGCATCCAAGTTTGGGTGAGCCTAGTGTAAGCAACAGCCGGTACACCAAGTGCAAATAGCAAATCAGCTGCTGCTAAATTAACGAGGCATAAATTGATTGGTGTTCTCATCTCGCGGAATCTCAATACGCATGCGCCGATACCAAGATTTGCTATTACTGCCACTACGAAACTTATTGCTAATACTAGGACCTGTGGAGTTTAGAGAAATAGAAATTATTATTTTTAATGAGATGTTTTATAGTGAAAGTTGTGGGAAAAGTGGAGTTTGGAGGATAAGAATGTATAGGTAAGGTTTCGTGGGATTATGGATAATTAAAAAAAAAATTTGATTGAAATAATTATTTTTGAGTTAATATTTTGACGATAAATTATTATTTAAAAATCGTGTGTACCAAAAAATCTTAAGTATACTTTTTATTATTTCTTTGAAGAAAATTTTTAAAACAAGCAGTATACTAATTATTATTTACTTAAAAAAAAAAAGTAAAATATCAAATAGCAATTAAAGCTTAATACCAGATGTTTTTTAAAGTATTTATGCATATAGATATATAAAAAATACACAAATATAGAGAAAAAGCTTTAAAAGAAATGCGTATACTTTTGCGAATCTAATTTGATTATCATCAAGTATGCAAGCAAAAAAAAAAAAGAAGAATTTGAAGAACCAATTTCATTCGTGTCAGCGCTTAATTGCGTTAAAAAAAAAAGTCAGTAAATTTTCTATCTCTATTCCTATCTTTCTCGACCAAGGAGCTTATAAAGCCACTCCAGAAATATTTGACGGCCGAAATTTAATTAGACAAATTTTTTTTTTGTTCGCTTCTAACGAAACTTGAGCTTATTTGCTATTGTTCGTATGTACAGAAGCTTAATTATTTTTTTTAAAGTGATAAAAAATAATTTGCTTTTTTTATTTATATAAATTAAACAAAAAAAAAAAAATAATCATTATGGGCAAGCGTGAATTTTGTTGAAGATAAAAAAAAAAGAAACAATAAATTCCGTTGAAAACAAAAAGTTTTTTAAATGTATACAGTTTGAGGTAAAAGATTGCTGCTCGAGTAAGCGGAAGTACAGAGTAAGAGAAAAAGGCGCTTTTATATAAAATAGTAAACTCGAAGTTTTATACAGTTGCAGATATCGGTTTTTGTTGTTTGAAATGCTTTTTAACAATTCTTTTTTCTTTTTTTTTTTTCTTTTGAAATGTATCGTACAAACTGTGTTCGAATAAAATTGCAAAATCTGGCTCTCGTAAGTGTATTGGTTTGTTTATCAAATTTTATTTTCAATGAAGGATATATGTAATCTTAGCATTTTTTTAATGATAATTTTGAAAATAGGATGAATAAATAAAAGAATCATTAATTATACCTCAATACCACTGGCACCTCTTCTATCGCCGAATTCGCTGTAATAGGTGAAATAATAACGTCGACCCCATTCCTTGTCCTCGCCAAAAAGATATGACGAGTTCATCTTTAATAAAAAGAAGCTTTAAAGCTAATCTTAACTTTTTTCACGTCTCATGTCTTTTTTTTTTTCTTTTAACACTTTTGTTTGTTGTGAAAAAAATTTATTGTAACACTCGTATTCTTTTCATTTTAAATGTTCTTTTACTTTTAAGATTGAGATTAATGAGTAATTATTTTAAGTATTTACTTTAAAAAAATTTTTTCTTCTTCACTCTGCTAAAACACGTGAGACATAAGAGTATTTAAACACAAACTTTAATGATTTTATGTACTTTGCATTATTTTCTTTTCTTTCGGTTTTTAATAACTAACATTGATGATGGTTGTAGAATAACTATTGAACAATTTAAAGAACGTCTGTTACACTTATTGGTCAAGTAAGTTTCACTGCTTGACATTTTTTTTATTATCCACTAGACTTGATAAATCACGTGACTGTTTTTCTGTAACATAAAAAAAGAATATTTGGTTAATTCATATTTTTTTTTTTTAAAAAAAAAAATTGTAAAAATAAGTATGTTTAGGTATATAATTATACATTTAAAATATTTTTTTTTTATAAACTTTGCTTACAGTATCTGCTAATGAGGAGAACTTAAAGCTTTGCTACAAATACCTACGTAACTTATGATTAAAACTTGTTTACTATGTTTATTTAGTATGTAATATGATCGGCAATTAATTAATACCACAATGCGAAGATTGTTAATATTTGTTTTAATAATTTTATTGTATATATAAAAATTAAAACATCGAATTCAAAAAACGATACTACTTTATTATCATGATTTTTGACTATATGCAGCTGTATACGGTCATATATAAAAAATAAATATATTTTGTGAGAAAATTGTTTAAAAAATTATAATTTACAACAAAATACATGCTTTCTATCAACAATTTTCTATTTCATAACGCTTAAAAAACTATCACATCATTTTATTCAATAATTTATCTACGTACAATCTCTATAAAAACTATCAATTTACATTCTCTTCAAAATACTTTTTAAACAAAAAATTTATAAATCTATTTTTTTTTTTTAAACACTCCATCAGTTTCTTAAAAACTATGTACCATCAATTTTTGAAAAAGTGCACTTAGCACTTAGCCATTGTCATTACCATTTCTCTGTTCTTTCCAAGATAACCAGATTAGCATTCGATCACAATTTTTCTTTCAAAGAACATCCAACATTATAAATATGTCAATCCAAGATAAGTGAAAGCTCACAAATCTGATTAATTTAACTTTATTCAAAAGCTTAAATAACTAGCTTAATAAAATTAAAATATATATATATATATATATATATCAATTTTTTCAATATCTAAAATATAATAATAAATGGATTTAAATCCGTAATAAGAAGCTTAATTTAAAAGAGTATATACTAAAATGTACCACGAACTACAAAAATTAAACAAATATTATCAAGAACCTCTAAAAGAAGAATCCCAAAGAAATACAAAATAAACTACATCGAAAAAAGTTCAAATCGATAGTTCCATACACGTATAAGGCTATAAATCCTATTTTTTCTTATCCTTCCTCAAGCGTTGATGAAAGCTCGATAAAAGGATCTTTTTCGTATATATGAAAAGAGAAGTGGATTGTAAGTGGATAATCCTATGATGTGATATATATATAATATTGTGAGTAAGTAAGTGGGTGTGTGTACAATTTAAAATCTTTTTCCTGTTGTATACATCTCTCTCTCTCTCTCTCTCTCTCTCTCGCTTTATACCATCATTCGATCATTCAGTAGCTTAAAATCGTTGGATATTCGACTTCGTTTTATCGTATAGTATTTATAAGCTTTTGACTGATCTGTATTATACATTTATAGCTGGTTTTCTCTCTTTTTTTTTTTTTTTTCTTATGTGATGAGTAAACTTTTATATGAGTAGTAGCTTATGTGGTTTTATACTTATATAAAAGAACGTGATAAATCAAAA
>JAPYZE010005894.1:0-17608 GCA_030522805.1 Leptomastidea abnormis | reverse complement strand
TATATATATATATATATGGGAATTTATTGGATTTATTTAAGAGAAGTAATTACGTTTGGATGTTCAAGTGGAACTAAATTGGTAAGCTGTTGTAGTTGTCTAAATATAGGAAAAATACAATTTAGAAATAAAGATATGTGTTTTAATGTACTACATTGAAAAAAGAAAAACGTTATTATAGATAAATGATTGCATTAATAGTTATAGAAGATAATAGAAAATTGTAACATTATCTATAGAAATAAGCTTTTTTTAGCAATGATTTTCTCTTTTCAATCAACTTTAAAACTATACTTATCGTCGACCTCGAATAAAATCATCCAAGCTCTCCACACAATCTCTCAATCGATCGATCACAATACTAAATACAAAAATAAGACCAGATCACTCGGTCACTTTATATTCCACCATTCAAGATCTCATTTTTTTTTTTTTTTTTTTTTTTCAATCGTATATACAGAATAGACCATCGCTCTCGTCCGAAGTGTTTCTCGAGAAACTCGTATTGGAATTACATCGTGGCACATATGTATATATAGGTATGTGAGTATGTGTGTGACCTCCCAAGGGACTATAATACTCTCTCTCTACAACTCCCTGTCGAGATGCTCTCTGGCGTCGTTGAAATTTATCGCTCGCAGGAACGTTACGCTATGCGCTCTGATGAAAATAGCTGACACTGTTTTTTTCTTTCTTTCTTTCTTTTTTTTTTGTTGAAAATTTGGAGAATTAGTAAGCTTAGAGATTTTGGTAATGGGATTAATTTGTTTCAATTAATTTAATGAGTTTGCAAGCAGTGATTACTTAAAGGCTTGGTAAGACTTGATTGATATAACATCAGCTTCGTAATCCATAGGTCATGGGTTCAATTCCTGGCATAGGTGTTATTATTTATTAAGTTATTACTGTCTTAATGTGTCGAAATATACTCGATAGAGTGTCAAAATGACAATTAAAGAAGTATATACCATTGGATTTGGACTGTTATTCCATACTCCTTTGACGAAATTCATTAATTCAGTGCTTATTCTGGTCCCATTTATTTCTATAATATTTTTATGTATTTCGCAGATAACTTTTACTTTTTTGAAAAATCACAAGTCGACTGGCATTATTTATTTTGCTCAATTGTGTTATTTTTTTTTTTTTATTTAAGAAAAAGAAAGAGAAATTATAACTATTGTTTTTTGATTGTGGTTTGATTTTGGTTGTGTGGCTTAAGTTATTAGATTTATGAATTCGTGCGTTTGTAAATTACTAAATTAGGAAATAATTAAAAAAAGTCGAATCATTAATTTCATTCCGCAAAGTTGATATATTGATAACAATAAGATTGATGAAAAAAAGTCATGAATTATTACGTTATAATTTGAATCATCAGTCATCGATTACTTTATAAAAAAACTACAATAACTTCTTTTAATAATTATTACCAAGTGATTTTAGTATTTTCTTTATAAACTGTAGGATGTTATTCAATAGGATTCATTAGTATTATTGAATAAATTATATTTTTGATTAAACGATATATTGTAGATGTATCAATTATCTAATTAAGCTTAAAAAGCAGGGATTCAAGATTTAATATTAAGTTACATCGAATATTTAAAAAATCATGAATTGTTTTCTAATGATTAATATCAAGAACATGTATTTGAATAAATAATTATAAAAACTCTTATAATATTTGCAATGCATTAAGGTAACATCAAATTATTGACAATAGCTTTTAAAAAATTAATACTCAATTTTATTCTTTATCGTATAATAAAAATAATATAAATCGACAACAAAGAACGTCATAAGATATTTTTAAAATCTTGGTATATTATATGCGAGAAGAATTAAAAGAGACATGTTAAAAGAATCTTAAATTTAGGTAAAAAGGACGTGAGGAAGATTTAAAAGAACAGAAAAAAAAGTGCACAGGTCTAAAACACACAATGGAAAAATTTTCTGAAATAACGAGTGGACAAAAAGAAAAAAAAAATATAGAAGAGGGAACGATATAATGGAATTAGAAATTTCATGCAAGAAAGGACCCTTAATATGACGTGAAAGCCAAGCGTAAAAATGAACAATAGAAAATTTTTCAAACGTAACAAGATTATAAAAATTTAAAGAAATCCGAATCTCACGTAAAAATTTCTGAAAAATTTCATATGAAAAATCCAGTAGTCAAAAAGAAAGAATAAAAAAAAAATACGATTATATTTTTGCAACGAAAATTTACCTACTCTCAGCCCCTACAATTCACCTTACAATTAAAACACCCTTCATACAACTAAAAAAAAAATTCCAACGATTCCATTCTCATATCTAAAAAAATGTAGAATAAAAAAAAGGACTAGCTCAACTGAGGTAGCGTTTCTCAAAGTTTTCGATAACAGTAAAAGCGCGCTTTAACTGTTACATCTTTCACGCGCGAGAGCACATACACACATACACACAAGAAAGGCCATTTCGCCCGATACCATCATACAAATTTCTCCTTCCCCTATCTTAAAAAAAAAAAAAAATAATAAATAAATAAATACCATCAAGATCTCATTCTCGACTTTATCTCGAGCGAAAAATCGTCTGTTCGCCGACAAAGAAGCCAAGAGAATAATGCATGCCTCTCCCGGAAACTCACATTTAGAGAGAAGAGAAGGAGAAGACGGAGAAGAAGAAGAAGAAGAAGAATAAGAAGAGGAGGAGATCAGATGAAAGTGACCTAGAAAAATCGGGTGTGTAACGTTGATGTGTATCGGTGCGCGTGTCTCGGGAGCTCCGTATACATACGCGACACGTCTTTTTTTTTTTATTTGAACGTGTACGCGCTCTAGACCATTAAGGCCAATTAACGGCTGTGATTTGGTTGGGGGCTTTCTTCGTTTTTTTTTGATGGGCCATCTTGGGGCTTGAATGCCAGGGCTTAATTTTTTTTTTTTTTTTTTGAAAAAAAAAATCTTAGCGTCACTGTAGACTGATCGTGTGTAAATTTACTCAAGCGTATTTTTGTCGAAACTACTAGTTAAATTATTAATTTTGAGTAATTGCAGTGTCACCACAGACACGATGTACAATTTGAATAAATAATTGTAACTTTTTATACTTATTCTTATATTTAAATAAAATTTTGTAATCGTAACGCATTTAATGGCTTGCGATAAATTATGATCGTGATTTTAAAAATTGCTATAGTAAATTGCTTATTGTTATAGTAAATATTATATCTATATAAAAGAAGAATTAGAGTATAATAAATGTTTTTGCTTTAGAATCTACGTTAGAGGTGAAAAAGTCACCAGTGCTTTGTAATGCCAAAACAAGCGCGTGTAAAGAATGATATCTTTATGCAAATATTAACTTACAACACTGTTTTTTTATCTATCTAGGTTAATTCATACGATGAAAAACATCATGTAAATTTGCATAGTATTTTTCAAAATTTGAAAAAGATATGAAGAAATTATGTGCAAATACAACACGAAAATGATAACATTAATTTTATTCATAACAATTAATAAATTTAATTAATAAATTTATTTAATAAACTCAAGTTATTAAATTATTACATATATATTCGATTGATTTAATAAATTTTTAATGTAAATAATAATGATAAATTGCTCTAATAACACGTGTCAATTTTTGGTGTAATTCCATTTGCGGGACGAAAAATATGTGTTTTTATTTTCTATAACAAATAATGTTCATATTTTAAAATTTATAAAAATTTACAAAATTTTTTTGAAGTCCATACTATTTTTATCTCAAGTCATCTATGAACTAATAAAAATACTCTATTAAAACATTTACCCATTCAACTCGACTTTGAATAATGTTAAAAAAAAAGTCCTAAGGAATTTGTAAAATCCAGAAAGGTACTTCACCAGTAATATAGTACTTTAAATAAGCAATCAAGTTAGCCTATAGAGTTTCTTCTACCTGCACTCAGCACCTTGCTTTTCTTCTCTCTCTCTCTCTCTCTTTCTCTGCACGCCAAAATTTCGAGGACGCTTATGGGGTTTTGAAGTCATTTTCAACGCTTTTCCTGTCACTTCTCTTTAACGTGTACTAGAAAAAGGTATATATCCATTCAGTAAGTCCCTAGTGACATTCCTCTGCTGGTCGAAGGTGTACAACTACAATTTCAGGCCTACCGTATAACTTGTGCAGTCATATTTAGTTGTTAGTTCAGCTAGACGTTATTGCAGTTTGAAAGATCAATTTTATTTTTATATACGTGGATGCGTGCAACGACAATCAATTGCATAAGTCTATGTGTTATGCAAAGCATTAACTATTATTGAAGACCTTATAAGTATAATAGTAGTTGTTTTATTAAAAAAAAGTCTCTATTGTGTACAGTGTTTTGATCTCGACTTGGTAAGTTAATTTTTTATTGGCTTTTATAAATTAATTTTAAACGCTATTCCTTGATTAAGCGTATTTTTAACATTTATTTTTAATGGTCTGTAATAACAAAATTATAAATAAAATTATATCTTTATTTTTTCTAAACAGTTGATTGCAATGGCGCTTTTAAATAAAATTAAGTTTATTAAATTTAATGAAATTAAGAATATAAGACAGTATGCCATAGCAATGGCAAATTCAAGTTGCTTGCCAAAGGCCCAAACTCATTACGGTGGTCGGCATACAGTCACTCTCATACCAGGAACTGGAATAGGTCCTGAATTGATGAAATACGTAAAAGAGGTATGTAAAAAATTCTTTCTAACATATGTAATAAATAATTTATTAATTTTTTCAAAAACCTTTTTATACTTTATTAAGTATATTTTGATATATCAGAATTCGGTTAATGACTCTATCAGAGATAGGTGTCAGGAATAGAACCCACGATGTGTAGATTACAATGCTGACACTACTAACTAAGTCATACCAAGCTTTTATTCATTCATGTTACATAGACTTAATTCTTTCACAAAAATGTATTAAATACCTACTATATAAATGTATTTTAAAATAGTAACTATTTTTATCAATTATCATAATATCCTAATAAAAATAAAATTTTTGTCAAATTTAATAATTTTTTCTAGATCTTTAGTTTCATGGGTGCACCAGTAGATTTCGAGGAAGTTAAAATTGATTACTTTGGCGATTCCAAAAACGAACTAGATAATGCAGTTTTATCAGTTCTACGTAACGGCGTCGCCTTGAAAAGTAATCTTAATTCTCGTCCATGTGATTCCTTATGTTCAATAGAACAATTAAGTAACAACGCACAGTTACGCGAAAGGCTTCAATTGTTCGTAAATTCAGTTCACTGTACTTCATTTCCGAATCTATCACAACTTCACAAAAATGTTGACGTACTCGTAATACGTCAAAATACCGAAGGCGAATATGCAATGTTAGAACACGAGACCGTACGTGGTGTGGTTGAGAGTTTAAAGGTCGTGTCACGTAAGAATGCTGAACGAGTTATTCGCTACGCTTTCAATTGTGCTAAGTTGAATAATAGGAAAACGGTAAGAAATTTAAACCTTACAATAAATAAAAAATGTTTTGAATATTATTAAATTGGTAACATTAATTTAATAGTTGTAATTAATTTTGCATCACAGGTAACGACCGTTCACAAGGCTAACATTATGAAACTCTCTGACGGTTACTTTTTGAACTTGGCACGTGAAATCGCAACCGAGTATCCAAATATCCTACATAATGACATGATTGTTGATGCGGCATGTATGCGTTTGGTCTCGGATCCAGGTGCATTTGATGTCATCCTAACAACCAATCTCTATGGTTCGATAGTTTCGAATCTTTTGTGTGGTCTGGTAGGTGGGCCTGGTTTGGTATCAGGTCGTAATCTTGGTGAACACTGCGTGACCTTTGAACCTGCATGTCGAGCTACGGGTCATGAACTTGTTGGTCGTAATCTTGCTAATCCAATTGCAATGTTAAATGCCTCTGCTGATCTTTTGAGTCATCTTGGTCATGAAGGATATGCTGTGCTATTGCGTCAAGGTATTGCTGGTAGTATACGCCAAGGTGTGCGGACTAAGGACGTTGGTGGTCGATCCTCTAGTAGAGAAGTTATTGATTCGATAATGGGACATATTGAACTTGCTGGTACTAATGCTACGATAAAGGATTAGAGATACTTTGTGATGATGTTTTTTGAATGTCATTGTCTTTTGTAAGTTTGTAGCAATTTTGAAATGGGATTGGAATAATAAAGCGTATTATTAAATTTCAAAATTTTGTCATTTTATTAAAATACGTGTACCTGTTGTTTTTATTATTGTTGACTCGTTTTTATATTCATCAAAAAAAGTCGAAAAATCGTTCATGAAGTAAAGGATAAACATTTAATGAGTGATATTATTTGTTTAAATAAAAGTATAGAAGAAAAAATTAATTAACTTATTTATTGTAGAAATATTAATAAAATAGCTTATCAAATATTTTATTCGTACTAACGTTTTATCATCGTTTATGTACTAAATATACTATGCCTATTTTATGCTTAAAAATTTTTTAAACTGTAAATTTAAAATAACACATCATCATGAGTTTGGAAATTAAAACCAAACGTATTTGTTCATTTTTTTATCAAAGTATTCTTCATTGTTATAATTGAAATTTCGATTTTAATTCTGTAGCGTAAACAAAAAAATTAATAAAAAAAATGTGCTAGTTATTAAACAAGTTTCAATTTTTAAGAATTATAATTGCTAAATTTTTTTTTCTCGTTACTTATTTCTTACGTAAAATTGAAAATTTTGAATATTAAAATTTAGCTTGTTATATATTCATAAAGCATTTGAGAATTGGTAAAGATAAAGAAAATCAATAAATTTCAAAATTTATGTTACATACATAATGCGATAGTAAGATAGATTTAATTTAATAATATTCTATTATGGAAATTTTTATATTATTCAACACGTATATAAAATATTAAATTTTCATTCAGAAACGATTATCAATTGGATTTTCGTAGACTTTACTGAATTTGTGAGTACTGAGACAATTTGTATTAATATATAACACATACCTTTGTTACATATATTTATCATTTTTTGTCTGGCTAAATAGTTAAAAGAAATTTTTCTTACTTAAATCTTTATAACTACATCCAACCTTTTAAAAAATTCAATATTATTACATTTTTTCAAGCATTTTACCAATACTACACGGTGGGGACAAGTGTTTTATAAAGAAAGGATTATTTAACAAAAATGACCTTCAAACATATACTGATATTCGCATTTCTATATGTCTTTTCAATAACCGTAGTGCAATCACAAGATGATTCTACCATGACCGCAGAAGTAATTATAAATTTAATTTTACAATTTATTAGTATTTTAAGTTACAAGGCATCTATTAGGTTCAGGTATGACCGCAAGCCTAGGCGGCGCTGGTGGAGAGTTAGCTAATATGACTACAATACGTTGTAGAATATATCTGTATATTGAATGTCTTAGACATGTATTGTGTCGGTCTAAATCACGCAGACACATTTACACCGACACTACAATCCAATTTATACAGATATATTTTACAACGTATAGCAGCCATATTGGCAAACTCTCCGCCAGCGCCTCCTAGGTCTGTAGTCATACCCAATAGGCGCGCTTCACTCTCTACTATATTTAAGCAGATTATGTCGTATTTTTTTCGAAACCAATCACATCGCGAATAAAACGGTGACATCAAAACTTTATTGTAGGATAATAAACGTATATACTCACAGTTGAAAAAATAATTATCTTAAACGTATGTATTATACCGACATAGAACCTATTTCGTATTTTGCAGTATTTGTTGTTAATCGACATATTTGTCAAAATATTTGAGTTTTCCGACAATTCTAAATATGTTAATTAACGACGAATACTGCAAAATAAAGACTAGGTATTGACTACAATTTTAAATTAGGTCTGAAGCATACCCTTAAGGAAATGCTCTATATTGACGTAGATTCCTATATCTGATTTCACATTATTCGTCGCGAATATACATATTTGTCAAAATATTTTTGTTGGCACACAATCTAAGTGGCTTATAGATTGTGCGTCAACTGAGATATTTTGAAAAATTCGCAAATTCACGCCGAATACTGAAAATCGACAATTGCCGGTAACTATGGGCTTAAGGTTTAACTAGAGCATGCCCATGGGCTCATCGTCTTTAGATTTTTAAAAAAGTTTAAAAACAGTAAATTTTTTTTTTTAAATATGTGCCTTCTTATTCATTTTCAACTTTTAAATTATATTAAAATAATAGATTTTTATTTCAAAAATATTTTTTCCGATTTGATTTTTAAAACCACTGCCAAGTATTTGATAGGAAGCTCCTTCGAATAAATATATATTCCATATCAATTTAACATTTTTTTTTATTTTCATAAGATTATGGTTTAAAAAAGCTAAACATTTTTGACAAAAAAAATAGACAATAGCAAAAATATTTTTTAAAAATTTTTAAATTTATACCTAGTATATTAATCAAATTACAACACATTGAACTAATTTTGATTTGTTTTAACTTTATTACAACATTTTATGTGTGAAAAAAATCTTGAAAAATGCTTTATTTTTATAATACTAAAAGCAATAATCCTCTTAATTATGATATTATAGTAAACTACAAAAATATAGTATAAAAAGTATATTATCATTTTTTTTTATTTAAATTTTTAGTGTGTTAAAACTTTGGATTGTGATAATAACGAATGCTGTTCAAATAATAAGTGTATTAAAGGTATATATAATTCAATTTTTACATTTAATTAAAAATTTTTCATGTTTTTGTAAAATATTGATAACCAAAATCGAGATTTGCTCATAGAATGTTAAAAAATATATTTTATTTCTCTCTCCTAAAAATCGCAACTTTGATGATTTTTAGGCTCTCATAAAATATTGTTCGACACTGGAATGAAATTCATTTTTTAGCGTCCACAACGTTAAAAAACTGACTTACCCTCACGTGTCGAAATATACTTATAATATTTTAAACAATTTTTAGCTATCATATATATTTTAACGTGATACACATTTTAATGTTGTAGATTGTAGATGTTTAGGAGTAATATGTCCGAAAGAATCAATGTGTAGATATCTAATAAAACAAGAAGCCGGTAAATTGGTCTCATACCATCAATGTGTTCTTCCAGATCCCTTGTTAAATGAAGTATAAAATAAAAAAATAAATTAAGAATAAGTTTTTATTGAATGTACAGTAATAGCATATACAATAAAGAGGTAATACGTTAAAAATTTTGTCCATTTTCTTTTTCCTATATTTTTATTCAACTTGCTTTTGGATTAGTTGTGAGCTTTAGCATAGCAAATTTATTTACAATTTTTAATGCAAAAATAACCTTTATGCACTTTTATGAAACTTTCATATAATAAAACTGCATCGAATATTAGAGATAAAATAAGTTTTCTACATATTGAATTGAAATTATTAATTTTTTCAATTTAAGAGTAAATTATGCTAAGAATTTATAAAAAAAGATTTCGGGTCAAGTTAATTGATGCCATTATATTCTTACAAAGTGTATTGGCTATTAATGTCAAAAAGTAATTTATAATTTTTTTTTTCTTTTTTTGGTTTAAGTACTTATGAATATTGCAATTTAATTTTATCTTTTTATATATAATGTAAATTTAATATATTTCAGTTTTTTTTTTTAATAAAACTGATTTTTTATCACGCTTTTTCAATATAAATTTTACATTTAAGATATTTTAATTCAGTATATTTTATATTCACAGGATTTCTAAGAATAGATAAAGGTAATAATTTTTAATCAGTTATATAAATTTTAAAAAATTATAACAGAGTATTATTAATAAGAAGAAATAAATTTAATAATTTATTAAAATTTACTGCTTTAATGTAAATTTTTTATCATGGCAATACGTATATAAATTGGCAAATTATGTTTAAAAACCTAGCAATAAAGTTTACATTTTACAAAATCTGTTCGTCTGGAAATGTTATTTATTAAAAACTTTTTTTATTAAAAATTTATTCATTAAAAACTTTTCTTTGCCTTTATTACAGACTTGATCAAAAATAAAATCCACTCATTATTTCTTTTAAAGAATATTCCTAATTTTACGAATAGATAAAGGCCAAGACAACTATTTATAAAAATGGCTTCCAAACATATCGTGATATTTGCTTTTTTGTCAATTTTTGCAACAATTTTAGCGCTACCGCAAGATAATGCTGCTGCAGTTTCAGAGGTAAACATAATTTAATTTTTACAATTTGTTAACATGTCAATTTACAATAAAAATACGATCTTAAAGTTTAAACATGTATATTATATTCAAATTTTTAGTGTCATAAATCTGAAGATTGTCAAGCAAACGAATGCTGCGTCAATGAAGCTTGTGTTACAGGTATAAATATATGATTAAACAGTTACCAATAATTTAAGTTTTTTCATGCTTATGATACAGTTATACAAAATATTCATTATATTTTATAAAATAGTATTAAGAAAGAATATTTATATTAATGTTTCAGATTGTAAATGTTTAGGAACAATATGTCCGAAAAAATCTATGTGTAGAATTTTGATAAAAAAAGAATCTGGTAAATTGGTTGAGTATTATCAATGTGTTCTTCCAGAATTCAAGTAGTAAAAATGTTAAGCTCCCAGAAATTTAGATATTTTAGAAAATTTTATTAATAAGCTACAACTAAGTTATCATAAAAAGTAAAAAGTTTTTTAAACATACTTTAAGAGATTAAACGAATTACTATATGATTTAAATATTGTTTTAAAACTATTAAAATATTATTTCAAAGGTTTTAAACAAGTAAAAATTCATTTTTTTTAAATTTGATACTGGTGTAACCTTAATTGAGTTAAAAATACTTTTATTACTGTTTGATTGTAAAATAATAATTTGTAAGATTGAAATATTATGCATGTTAAAATTTTAAGGTCTTGTATTCTTTTTAAATAAAATAATATATTACCTACATTAAAAAAATGATGGACTCATTTTTTTTTTCGATCTGTTTTCGTTGTAATCAGTTTTGATCAATCAAGACATGTTTATGATTGATTAAAGATAATCACGTGATATTAATAATTTTATAAAAATAAAAAAAAAATAATCGAAATTTACAGTTTATATAAGAATTTAAAATTGATATTTTAAACAAGATTTATTTAGTTTTAATTGAAAAAATTATCTAATTAGAAAATGCAATGATTTTTTTGCAATTTCGTGCGCAAAAGTGACTTTTGTGCACGGTTTACAGTGCGCAAAAGAGTACTTTTTCGCACGCTATACAGTGCGCAAAATAAAAACCGTGCGGAAAAGTAATTTTGCGCACGGCTCTTAAAATTGCAAAAAATTATGTTCGCAACTCGGGCGCAGGCTTCCCTCTCTCGTGTGATCTCCCCGCATCTCGTCATCCACTCGTGGGATCGGTCTGCACACTCGTGCGGCTTCACCGATGACTCGTGTGTGGTGATCACAACTCGTGCGGGAATGATGCCTTTTGCGCCCTTGTTATGAAAATCACTATTACAGATGTAGAGTAGAATAGAGAATGCAAACTTCGCCTAGATTTGACTAGTGTTTTATTATTTATTTTAAAAATTTATTACTTAATTTTATTACAAGTGAAATATAGGTACAGACAAACTTGATTTATCATATAGCAAAGCATTACTGCTTCTTTTATGGCACTATTTATAATTAAAGTAATTATTTATTTAAAATTACTTTGCAAGAAACTGAAAAATATCCTTTTTTGGTACATTTTGTGTAATTTTGAGCTCAATTAATTTTTATAAGTTATCAAGCTGTATAAATTTTATTAAACATATTAAATGTAAGATTAATTCAATGACATTATAATAAATATATTTACCTGTCATTTTTATATTTTTTGCTGGTATTTTATGTCTGACAAAAAAAAAAAAATGAGAAAAATAAAGTGTGAAATAAATGATTTCATAATTATAATAATTTCGTTGATTATTAATATTAAATATATTGGCTTAAAAAAAGTAAAACAGGCAGCTTGAAAAGCGTAGCATACTTAAAAATTTTTTTTTTTTAATAACTATACTTGAAAAAATTTGTTTTACGCTTGCTATGCAAAAAATGCATGCGAAAAATCAAGCCTTTTATACGTCGTCAAAAAATATGATTTGACATATGCATAATAACTTAATTTTTGCCTAGCTCACACGAAAACGTTGTACAAAATAAAAAATACTTTTCCTAACAGCGTTCGCAGAGTTGTCGTTTTGCGCACACAGTTAAAAAATATATCGTTCGATACTCGTGTGACTTATCAAACTTCATACTCGTAACGAATCACTGTCTATTGACTTGTATTGAAATGTACTATTTTCGCACTTGTATCAGAAAAATTAATTATTTTAATTTGTTTTGGCAATATTACAATGATTCAACTATTTCGCAAAATGCGCAGAGTAATTTGGCTGTTAAATAATTAGCAAAGAAAATTTTTTCTATTTGTATATTTATTATAATATTATAAAATTAGATGTTGAAAACAAAAAGTTGTTTTTTTCAAGTTTCGTTAAATTTGAAAAAATAATTAATATTTGATATATTATAAGAGATCATTGCATATTCATAAAGCTTCTGGGAATTAAAAGATAAAGAAAATAATTGTTAGTAATTGACGCGAATTGTACAAAATTAATTCTTATAATTTAAAAAAAAATATATAAATTTAATGATTTATTATAATAATATTCTTTCATATAACACTTTTTCTGTTATAAGAAGTATATAAATTGTGAAATTTTATTTAGGAAATCATCCGTAAAGCTGAATAATTACAGATTTTATTTTTGTAAGTTTTAATACAATTTATACGTATCTGTAGTGAAGCATTTTTATCATTATATACGTAGCCATTCTTTGTTATTTATTTCTTGAAAATAATTGTTTAATATTTTCAATATATTTAATTTTTTAATGATAGAATTGAGTTTACAATTAAATAGTCATTTACATTGAAGCTTAAGCTTGGAAATTAATAGAAAAATACAACCTAGTGTTCATTTTGTTCTTAATAATATTTTGAACTTTAAATTAAACATTAGGTTTATCAATTTACCAAATAATAAATTCTTTATTTATTTATTTATTCATTTATTTACAATCATTTTTTGAAAGAAGAATTTATCAGCTAAAATGCCTGTTAAGGATATACTAATATTTGTATTTTTATCAGTCTTTGCAACAACATTAGTACTATCGCAAGATGATGCTCGTATGCATAAAGAAGTAAGTATATTATTAATTTATTTTAACTAATGGATAAAGGATTTTTTTAAAATTATATTAACAAAATACATATAAAAATTTTTAGGTAAAAGCTAATAAAGATTAATCGTTGGAAAATTATAAAATTTGATTTTATTTCTCTAATTTATTAGTTGAATTAACTTGTGTTTTTTTATTGTGTAATAAAAAGATACACATTTTTATTTTAAAAATTATATTTCAAATTTTTCTTTTATTTAATTTTTAGTGTTCAGTAACTCTGGATTGTGAAGCAAATGAGTGCTGCGTTAATGAATCTTGCCACAAAGGTATATTATTATAATTGAATGTTCCATAAAATTACAATTCATTTATGGCTCTTTTACTGCAGATATTTTTTTTTATTTTAATGAATAATATTTATCATGCGCTAATTAATGTGTATTCTAATTTTAAATTTCTAGGGAATGAATGCATGTGCTTAGGAGTACTGTGCCCACCAAATTCAATGTGTAAACATCAAATTAGAGAAGAATTTGGTAAAATGGTAGAATATTTTCAATGCACAATTCCCAAAAAATTAATATAAGTTAGTTTGAAACAATAATTTGTATTTAATTATGTTAAATAAAAATATCTTAAGCTTAAAAGTTAATTATATTGAAATTTTTTAATAACGTACCTTTTCTAAATAAAATAAAATAAAATAAAATAAAATAATGTGTTTATATAGAAATAATTATAAATTATGAATTATAAATGGTGCAGTTTTTAAAATATAGCTACCATATACCTACTTAAAATATTAATTATTAATGGGTTCCGTTGTAACATAAGTTAAAAAAAAATTGTGATTTTTCTGTTGTAGACTAATAACATAAGCAAGCTGTACTATATAATAAATACATTAATTGTTATAATTTTGATTTTTTTATTATTCAAAGAAATATTTAATTCCCTGAATTTTTTCTTTTATGATTAAATATTTAAAAATCTTTTTTCAAATGAAAATTGATTGTATTATGCCGATGTATCAGAAATTATAAAAAAAATAAAGCAATGATTACAAAAACATTTTCTGAATATTTAGAGTAAGTTTTAAAATTAATAATATAATAGAATTAATTAATTATTTGGCAAAGCTTAAAAAATAAATGACTAAGTCATTGCAAGTTACATTTAATTTTACAGATTTGGGTGTGAATTACAAGATTTTTAATAAAATCAAAATTATCTTGATATTGTGTTATAATCAAAGCCATCAATTATTTAAAATTGAAGATATTACAATTGACTAACAAGGAGGTTATCATGTATGCGGGTCATGGATTTTAATGAAATTTAGTATACTGGTTCCTATTGCCATAATATAAAAGAATCCCAAGTCCTAAGGTCCAACGCCTTTTTGTTTTTGAGATATTGATAATCAAAATTTTAGAATTAAGCATTGTTTTGTATATCTATATATCGTTTTGCATGGATATAGATATACAAAACAATGCTAAATTTGAAACTTTGATGATAGATATCTCAAAAACAAAAAGGCATTGGACCTTAGAACTTGGAATTTTTTCATATTATGGCAATAAGACCCAGTATACTTAATTTCATCAAAATCCATGACCCGCATACTTGATAGTCTCCTTGTAAGTAGAATTAGAGAAACTAGCGCTAATTATCACACTTTTTACATTTTTTTTAACTTTTCGTTATTTATTAAGTAATTTTTTTATTAAACAGTTAACGTAAATATGATTTTATTATAGATCAAAAAAATCTTTCATTATTTTTTTATGAATTTTTTAGATTACATTTTTTTTTTTATAACTAGCCTCAACCCCAAGGCAAGTTGGCAAGTATTTTAAAAGCTATACAAGATGTCGACTTTTTGAACACAGCGTCGTCTTTCTCGTCACCAATTAGATAAGAAATTGCTTTTCTTTAAAAACAATTCTTTTTATTTCCCATTTGTAGAAGTAAGTGAATAAAAAATAAGGTAATTCAATCATTTTTTTGACTTTAATATTTGATATTGCGGATATTAATCTAAATCGACATATGCTTCAATGATAAAAAAATACTTATTTTATATTTCTTTGTACGATTTGAACCTGAAATTGCCGATCCCAGTTAATCGAAGTATTCAAATATTTTTCCCATACAAAAAAATGTGCTAATTATCTTAGTCAAAACCACTATCATATATAAATCAAAATACGCAGAAAGAGTAGCTCTACACTTAAAAAAATAACTTGTAGTAAATTGAGAAAAAAATTTTCAAATTTTTCTGAATCAAAAATATAATTTTGGAAACCTTTTAAAATTAAAAATTGATCTCATTTTTAATTTAAGGTATGCTGAACTTCAGTTCCGTAACAACTAGCCGCGATCTTCCCTCATAAATGTATGAAGATAAAATTCTGTAAATGTACAAAGATAAGTAATTAGTCATTGACTTCATTTATATACATTTGTAAATTTGGAATAATATTTTAATTAAATAATACATCAATTCAATGATTAATTATAATAATATTCTTCAATAAAAAATTTTTCCTGCTACAATAAGTATATAAATGATCAAATTTTAATTAAAAAATCGTTAATAAAGTTTAGTAGATTCTGTTTCGTAAGTAAGTCTTAAGGCAATCCATACATACTTATAATTTGATTATTATGTTTGCAATTTTGTCATCTTTTATTTTTTGTAAATAATGATTTATTATTTTTAATATTTTTAATGGCAGAATTTAAATATTCAATGAAATAATAAATTGAGTAATTTTAAAACTTAAGATTAGGAATTGATAAAAAAAATTTATCCTAAAGTGTAAATTTTTTAATAAACAATATTTTGTATATTAACTTTAAAGTTATCTATTTACAATATAATAAATTCTTCTATTTACTGATTAAGAACCATTTTATAATGCCTTTATATAGCTGGATTAATAACTACTCTATCACTTATTTCGAGCTAGGATTTTTAAATAAACATGACTATTAAGTATTTACTAGTATTTATATTTTTATCAATCATTGCAACAACTTTAGTGCTATCGGAAGATGTTGCCAGTGTTGCTCCAGAAGTAATTATGACTTTATTTTTTTTCTTATTTCGACGAAGATTAAAAATTGATTTTTAAGACCATTTTTTTAAAAAATAAATAAAAATAAATTTTTTAATTCAATTATTTTTAGTGCTTGAAAAATGCAGATTGTGATGCAAATGAGTGCTGCGTTAACGAACATTGTATCAAAGGTATATTGTTGTATTTAAATAATTATAATAATTTATTTATATGTATTTTATAGCATTCATGGCCTACTTAGGAACTCTATAGTTTTTTTAACGTTTTTTTTTTATTTTTTACAAAAGAAAAGATTATTTTTACTTAAAATTTATAAAAAAAATTATGATTATTACGTTGCCTTATTTATTTAAAATTAAATTAATATTCTTGTTGTTTTAAAAATAATGAAACTAATAATGAACCTAATTTAATTTGGTTTTTGTTTTCTTTATTTTTGGAATAATAAATCAATGAATTTAATTTTTTATACATAAGTAAACTAATGGGAAATGTAAAAAATTGAGAGTTTTGAATCAGTTCTTGATTATATTATAGAATATAGGAAAAAAAAAATTCAACAAATAATTTATACGCATACACTTTTAAATATAAATTAAATTTTAATTTTTTAGCTAAACGATGTATATGCTTAGGATATGTATGCCCACCAAATACAATGTGTAAACATATGTTTATAGAAGAATACGGGAACCTGGTAAAATATTATAAATGTGTTGTTGAGAAAAGATTAAATTAATCTAGTTTGAAATATTTGTCAGCATTTTTCAATTAAATTAAATAATAATTGTTGCTTATATTAAAGAATTTTGATTCATTAATTTAAGTATGCTAATGTATAGTTATATTAAAATAATTTTTACGAACCATTAATTAGTTGTGAATTATTTTCTTATTCACATTATTTTTTTTATATCTGTCAAAAATTTGAGATGATAAATTATTGAATTAAGTAGAAAGTAATGACATATAAATATAAGTTTAATGTAAATTTCTTAAAGTTGAACAGTTAAGTACATACAAGTCAAATTGAATTTATATTTTTTCTTAGTGAGCTACACGTTTTTTAACCAAAATTATATCAACTATAGATAATGCACGTCTGTTTCGTAGCTTTAAATATAAAACTAGACTTTATTTTTCAACATCATTCTTATAAAGGGCAGGGTTACAATTAGCGAATGTTCATGTCGCAGATGAGTCAAATGTAGAATGTTCAAACAGTCGAATTCAAAACAATCGAAAGGCCAAAAAGTA
>JAPYZE010005893.1:0-11739 GCA_030522805.1 Leptomastidea abnormis | reverse complement strand
TTAATTTAAGATTTATAATTTTAACTTTATTTATTGTAGTAAATATGTACGGATTAAGTTTGGTCCAAATTATTATTACGATACTTTAAAAACTTGTTGTTTTTTTCTTTTATAAATAGTTACTATTTTGACTACTCTAAAACATCAATCCTTCATAAAGTATTGCACCAACTTCTAATTTGTAAAAATTTATGCAATCATCTCTTAATAATACGAAACATCAAACAATGTCCACTTGATCTGGAAATCAGCAAAATATATCAATTTTAGACAACATAGGATATTTAATACACTTATGAATCTACATTTAAAAAAAAAAAAAAACCACAAATACACAATCGCGGATAAAAAATTTGCAGAAGGGAAAAAAAGCTCACGCGGTTATCGATCAAAGTATACGCTCCACGAAATAAAATTTAATTCAACGTTAAACTTGCCTAAAATTTCTATTTTTTTGTCTATTTTTTGCTATCTATACATAATCTATATTATATTACATTATATTAAAGCTTTATTGCTGTATAGTACACCATTCACTTTACTAATTAACCAGCACCCGATATAATCCATCCTCCTAATTCAAAAATTTCCATTACTCACATTCATTTATTCAAAAAGCACTACATTTATTTGAAATAAAAATTTAAAAAAATAAAATATTCAAGAGTACTTGAAAGTATTATTCATTAATTGACTCGTCACAAGAATACCTATATTACATATTATATACATATAGATGAAACTATACAAAATCCATACACAGTATGTACATACATATATATTACCTAAGCTTTGAAATATCTATATCGAACCAAAATCGAGTCCAATTAATTAGAGAGAGGCAACTGTTATCTCTCACTCTCTTGCTATGCTAACTTACTATGCGCAAGAGAAGAGAAGAGAGAGAAAGAGAGAGAGAGAGAGAAAGCTTGCAACACTGAACACATCAATTAAGAGAAGTGCGTATAAAAGCTGCAATATATACGTATAGCTAGACGAAGGTAAGCGAAAAAAAGCGCGGTAAAAGCAAGAGTAGTAGAATAGTATACGCATATATATAGAGTTTACTTTTTTTTTTTTAAAGTCCAAGCTGCTCCATTCACAGATACGACGACGACAACGAGCGACACCCCTACGACCGCGACAATAATGTAAACATATCAGAGCTCCATACGCGTATATATCGGGGTATAAGGAGAAAAAGGGGGTGAAAGTTGGGGGGGGGGGGCTAACGTCCGCATGCGCGTATTCGCATTTTACTCACTACATATATGTGTTATTACTCTCACACTTGTCGGTGGTCCATCCACAATTGTAGGTATGTACGTAAACGCGTACCTTTATATTTACCTAGAAATATATATATATATATATACAGAGAACTGAAAAAAAAATACAATAAAAAGTGTGTGGTACTTCCCCTCATTGAGAGATGCAATAGCGAATTATGACTGTATAATATAAAATAAAGCATACCAGGATAAATAGGTATATAGGAGGAAAAATTTCTATACTTATACTTACATATTATACCTACCTCCGATCTTTACCTACATATAAGTATACATCCCGCCTCTTCTCGCTACTTCTATCGCGTGACGCGTTTGTTTTCCGCGCTAACGTCAGCTGAACTCTCATATACCCACTAACACGCACACACACACACACACACACACACACACACACACACACACCCTCTCTTACTTTCCTCTTTCCTTCTCTTTTTCTCTCAATTTTATCTCGGTGAGCTCATAACCTCTCGCTTCCTCTCGTACTCTTAAAAATCACCTTCCACTCCTCTCACCCCCCCCCCCTTTCCCCCCGCATTCTATTTTTTCGACGTATATGAGTCGCTTACGCTAAAATACACGGCTGCTGCTGTTGCTGCTATACACGCGACTATAAGGGGTAGTAGTTAGTAGTAGTAGTATACGTTCGTTCGTTCGCTCGTTCGTCCTCACACACCCACGCAAGAATAGAACGTATATACATACAAACACATAACAATATCTATAGCTAGGACGTAGTTACCGGGAGGTAGGGTGAAATAGCAGGGGGTTGGGTGAAGAGGGAGGGTGAATTGCGCACGTATATAGGTATACATACATATACACACACACACACACACATTCGTATATACAGACTAGAACACATAAAGGGGTGGTAGTGGTGGTGGTAGCGAAGCCGGCGTGTGGGAGAGCTATAGCAAGCAAGCGAGCCATACCGTTCGATAGCGAGCGCACGTGGCCGGGGCTTCGAGTCGTCGCCGTCGTGGCGCCAATGTCCCACATAACGCCACCCGCCCAACACCCCCTTTTGCACCTCCTACATTTTCTACTCATCCCTTCCCCCAACCCTCACCCTCTCCTTTCTCTCTACTCAACCTACCCACCTCCTCCCCCTTTTTTCTCATTTCTAGGGTATATATATATACACCGATGGAGCTACGCGAACACCCACACACCCATCTTCCTCCCCCTCCCCTTCCCTACATCTCTCGACATCCCCCTACTAGTGGTACCACCCCCCCCTCCCCATCCTCCTCCTCTTCTTTGAATCTATCCTATATACCACCCCTTCTCTCTCTTTCCCATTCCCTTCTACCCTCTCTTTTACGGTAAGAGGGGGATGGCGCACACGCGTTCGTTATACTCGATTCCTCCTCTACCTCCTCCACACACCCCTCGTATACCTATATACACCTATATATTCTGTATAGCTACGGTGTATCGCTCAAAGGACACTGACTTCCTGCTGAGAAATATAGAGCAGAACTTTTTTTTCTAATCCCCTTCCCCTCCCCATCTTTTTTCTTACTCTATGACCGGTCTATTACTTATATAATGAAGCGCCAAGGGTGAGATTATATTATATCGAACGAAGGAGAAATCGGTTGTGTAGATATTTTTACATCGAATAGGATAAATTGTATGTATTCGCAGAAACCTTCAATTTCATTTTTTTTTTTTTTTTAATTAGAAAAAATTTAAGTTTAAAATTTGGAAAAAAAAATTTAATAAATAAAAATAATAGTTCAGCGCTGGCATACGCAAAAATCGATGGTACCACAAATTTTAGTCGAGGTTTTCCATAATCATTGATTTTTAAGAGCGCATAAAACCTGCTGGTACCTACTCTCTTATTTTCTCGTCCAATATACCTCCCTCTACTCTAATGTCCAACTTGACTATGTCGTATCTATATACCTATCCGTTGCATACACACGCGACAATGCATAGTAGTTTATATATGCACCTGTGCGCTTATATATATATATATATATATATATATATATATATATATATTTATATATATTTAAACCTGCGCATGGTTTTGCTGCGCATTCATCGACTGTGATGTTATATCTATAAAGTTATAAGTATAATCTATACATGTAGTGTACCAATATAAATGTGAGAGCTCGCGCATCGATGCAGAATGAGAGAAAAGAGAAGAGAAGGTGCTGAGCGCTTGTTCGCCGGAGCTTGAACTATGAAAGAGAGATTATCGATTTTTCCTTCCTGATTTGCCGATTTTTTTTTATCTTTTTTTTTTCATTTAATAAGAAAGAAAGTGGGGGAATAAAATAGTATAAATCTGATAATGTTTTTATGTCTGTTGGTTTTAGACTGTATAGACATTGATCCGTTTGTTTATATATATTTATACGTATGTATACTATAAGCTGGTAGACAAATACGGCGCGCGTGTTGATTATGTCAATTGTGGTCTATAAGGCGATGGTTCTATATATACATATGTTTATGTAATATGTTTAGTTGTATATTCTGGTGGTAATGTGATTGTTTGCTTAACAAATTAAGAGATTTTTTTTTTATTATAATGTATCATAAGTAAAATTTTAGTTGTTCGTATAATATGAATTTTTGATGCACATCTCAACTAGATATTTTCTATATTTTGTAAAAAAGTGAAATTTTAATTTTTTTTTTCTGTTTTTTGCAAAAATAGAAAAAACTCTGTTACCAGCGTGTACACTGTGCTGCTTACTCGAGAAAGTATCTATTAGCAATTTCACTGTAATTCAACGATCGAATAACTTTGGTGTTACTATTCTTATCAAGGCGAGATTTAAAAAATAGGAAAAGTACTAATTCAAATAAAAGATTTGATTTTATTAATTTACATTTTGCTATAAATTTTAAAATATATTAAAATGATAAAAAATGGATAATATTAAAAACGTAAAAATTTGGGTAAGCTTAATAAATAAAACTTTAAAAACTTAACAAAATCAAATATATATATATATATATATAAATATAATTCACCAAAAACATTTTATTTTAAAAGCTCTATATATGTATATTAAATCGTTAAACTTGCAAAATTCCAATACATCCAAATCTTCCAAAATCTATAGAAACTACGACCAAAAACATATGTAAATATCCCAAAAACCATCAACCATATCACATACACACATAACGCAGCGTTAGCAAAACAATAACAACTACAAAAAATACACACACACACAAACATACAACAAATATAACACAGTGTATATAGTAGAAGAGTAAAATCGCGCAAGCGTCGACAAAATACAACGGACGGGATATCGCGCAAAAAGCCCGCAACTTTGCTTGCGTAAGCTTGCAACTTTGCGCAGTTAGAGAGACTGTCGTGACGTTAAAGCGAAGTTGGAGAAATAAAAAAAAAAAAGGAAAAAAAAGAATGTGGGAGGGACACGTATAGGACAAATAAGCTGGACCCAAATTATATGTAGGTTTATGTACATGCAGAGAGGGTATATATTATATATCTTGAAAGTACGCGATTTATTTTATAAAAGACCGATCGCATTGGGTAGTAGTTGTGCGTGTGTTGTTATAGGTATATATGAACGTGCTGAGCGGGGCCGATTTCTTTTGTTGCGTCATTTTGACTGGTTGGATAATATTTATATAGTATATAAAAATTTGGATAATTATGGGGTTTTGGGTGGCGATATATATTTTTGGTTATTTTTATAATGTGGTAAAAGGGTGATTTTTTTTTTATCGTTGGTGATTTTATTGCGTTTTATGCATTATTCAGGTTTTTTTTTTTTTTTAGTATGAGAATAGATTTTTTTGTTAGTATTGTGTATTTTGCTGGATATTAATCGTTGCTTGTCGCACCATACGCTGTTTTAATATAAAAACGTAAATGATGATGTTTTATTTAGTAAATTATATCAATCAGCAATAGCATCATGTCTTTTTTTTCTTTTTTTCTTATTTTGTTCTCTCGAATTCCAAATATTTCAGGCGTAGTTTCTATGAGAATAATATTTGTCTAACAGGTTTATCATTAGAACTACTGAGTCATTGCCAAATTTAACGCGGTGTATTTGTTATAGATATATTATATCAATACAATTTTATGGATTAACAAAAATATCAAAAATTTCTTTCTACATTAAAATTTAATTAACTTTTAGCTAAAAATCTCCAAAATTCACTATAGCTTACAAATAAATCGATTCAATTTTTTTAAATTGTTACTTCAACAATTATTATACATTATGCAATACACATAAATCGTTTCTTATCAAACTTTTCTTATGTTATATTATCCTTCATCGCGATACACACACCCTATAAACACGTAAAATCCGGAAAAAAAAATATAAGCAAAGGACGAAACTTTAACTATACGTGATCGAGGACACATAACAACTATATACACAACTTACTGGAGAACGATCTCTTAAGCACATTTTTCTCTCGCTACTATAAGCAACGAATATAAAATTATATAAGGATTACGAATGTATTTTCTCGGTAGTAGACTCATGGGATGCTGTTTCGTAAACGAACAAGGCAGAAAATAATGCCCCTTCTCTCCCCCTTCTCCTATACTTATTCTGACATTTTTGTCTTTTATTTTATAATATTTTATGTGAGCTGTCTTAAAAAACTTTTTTTTTTTTTTAACCCTTGGTATATATAATAACCTTTTTGCGTGTATATAGTAATGCTGTAATCACGTGAAATGAAAGCGTCGCGTAATGTTTTCCGGATTTAACTTTAGAAGTATGAGCTTTTTAATATTTGTATATTATTTGCGATGAATTATTTTTCATAAAATTTGATATATATATGTTTTACAAATAATTTATTGATTTTAATAGATTTTATGTAAAATGGTAGATATTACCTACCTATTATGGCACGAGTGATTTTATTGAATAAGATAACATAATGACGCACACCTGAATTTCACACGTACAAGTACCTATATTCTACTATTATTAATAATAATAATAAAAAAAAGAAAAAAATAAATATTTATTTATACACACAAAAGAACTGATTTGCAACCCTTATAATTAATACTCGAGTTTTTCCAATTAAAAGACGTACACGCGAACGACTGTAAATACAAATTTACATGTATATAAAACTATACAACTCGAGTAATCCTTTCTTTTTAAATTTTAACCTACAAATTATATATATATATATATATATATATATATATATATATATATCATACAAACAATAATATTGCATATTATTAATACTCCAAGCAACAAATAAGAAGAAAAGATAAAAAAAAAAATAATTATAAAAAAATCTATCTAAAAATAAGAAGACACAATATTAAGACGCATAACGATATTAGAGCAAAATAAAAGCAAAATAAAGAAAATAGAAAAGTATACATGCTTTTATCGAGTATGGAGTAGGTAGACAGAAAACTAATATATACATATATATACAGTGAAAAAGAAACCGCGAAATTTTATCACAATATTTCCCATACCTATATTTACCAAGATAGAACGATAGCAGAGAAAGAGAGAGAGAGAAATAAAAAAGAAAAGAGAGAAAAAGAAGAAAAAGAAGGAGAGAAGTTTATAAGATGTAGAGAGTGAGAGATAGAGAGGAAAAAACAGGCTTCCTTATGAGCGCAAAAATAAGAGTGAGCGAGAGCAGCAGCATCAGCAGTTAAAGTAAAAAAAAAGAGAAAGATAGAAAGACAGAGAGTGAACGAATGGATAGATATATATAATACATATACAAGGTGGTGCGACGGTGTAGTGGTAGTAATGAGAGTAGGAGGAGGAGGAGGTGGAGGTGGGTGGTGTGTAGAAAATGAGGAGCGCTTCAGCGTGGGAGCAAGAGGGAAGAGGGGGGGGGGGGAGGCTTCTGAGACGACTACTACGACGACTATACTCTATACTATGGCTCTCTGCTGCTTCTGCTGCTGCTGCTGCGCGTACAAAGCCGGAGAGACGAGTTTATCTCTGACTCCGAACCTCATTCTCCTACTCCCTCTTTTTCCCTCTCTCTCTTTTACTCCCTCGCTTTTATATATGTATGTACGCTGACTCAAATACACACACACACACACACACACACATACACACACACACACACATACACAGAGAGACAGAGTCGCGAATACGTATACTTGGAGTATATACATACCAAGTTAAAGCGCACGTGGGAGTATATAAGTATGTATGTATGTATGTGTCTGCGTGTGGGTCGCTCGCGCGGCACGTATATACGCCAGCAGCGTGAGCCTGGAATTTCCCGAGTATATAGAGCCAGTGCGGGTGAGTGGGAGGTGTGGAAGAGAAGAAGCAGGAGGAGAAGGAGGAGGTGAGATTGGTGTAGGTGGAGAAAGGGAGAGAGAGAGATCTGAGCGTGTGCAACCTACACACGTATATATGTATATATAGGTGTATATGTATATGTATAGATATCATCTATTTGTGTATGCTGTACGTGTGAGAATGTGTGGGTTGCGCTCTTATAACGAGCCGAGTGCATGATGATATGACGACGACGACGACGACGACGACGACGATGGACTTGGAACTTTTGCCGTGAGCTGACGCCACCTCGGCAATGCTTTGCGAACCTTCTCTCTGCACACGTGGAGTTTTTATGATTATTTTTTTCTTCTTTTTTATTGTATTATATTATGCTTTGTGTATATAAGTCTGTCTTGTTTGCGTACTGCTTGCTTGCAATGCTACTATGTTAATATGCGTATAAGTATGTGTGTGTGTATATGATTTGTATGAGCGAAAGTTTTTATATATATATATATATATATATATATATATATATATATATATATATATCAAAGATATTTTTTTCAATTATTTTTTGTTATTTAAGTATTATTTTTTATTTTTTTCTTATATCGTTGACATTACATGCTATTTTTGCCAAAAATATAAATTTGAGATTATGAATAATCTTAATTGTGATTCAACCCTGTAATATACAAACACACATTCTCGTAATTGTCTATCTACTTTAAATTACATATAGATAAATTAATAAAATCAAACTATTTTAACGTCGTAGTTGCTATATATAAAGATATATACCTCATTTTTTTTTTTCTATGTGTCTCGTTTTTTCTTTTTTTTTTTTTTTGTTTTTTTTTTTTTTATTTTTTTTTTTTCTTTTTTTTTTTTTTTTTTTTTTTTTTTTTTTTTTTTGTTTTTTTTTTTTTTTTTTTTTTTTTTTTGCACTTTAGTTTATAATACTCGGTAGAAGACCTTTTTTTTCTTAAAGTTTTTTGTTTAAAATTTTTCGCAATATGTACAAACGATAATTTGTACTTTCTTCTTTACCTTTATTTTAATTTAGAGACGTATAGAATAACAAAAATTTGGATAAAAATTAATTTAATCATTTAAATAAATAAATAAATAATTATGTAAACATTATGTAAAAGTAGTATCAATATAAAATAAAAAAAAAAAAACATTTAATAAAAGACATAAATCTTCATCAAAAATATAAATCACAAAATTAAACTAGTGACACGAATATCTGTCTTTAAAAAACTACATTAAACTCGATTTCAATACTTGTCAGTAAATACCAAAAATAACCCCCTCTCTAAAAATCAATCAAAAAAAAAATCCATCGCAACAATTAAAACGTAAATCTATAATCTAATCTCAAACTTTGTTTTTTCGGTTTGGTATTATCACAATTAAAAGTGCTTTCTTGTATTAACATACACACACACACACATACAACTCTTTTTTTATACAATAAGAAAGACAGAGAAAGATATATCATTCAGATGATCAAGCCACCTGTTCGATAATATATACCCACGTGCTATTTTAACTCACAACAGTTATCCGCGCACAAATAAGGAGAGCAAGCACATAATATAGTCGGGCACGCGCATTTAAGTAGTAACAGCCATATCAGTAGTAATAGTAGTAGTAGTAGTAACAGTGGAAAGTGGTAAGCCAAAGAAAAGCCTATAATATATGTATACAAAGCAGAGACGCGTAAGCAGAGTAAAGGAGGAGGGAGGAGGCTAAAAGCTATAGAGGGAAGGAAGACTAATGTACTATCTGACTTCCGAAACCCACGTGGTGATCAGCTTGTCACGCGTCGTTTCTTTACTATACATACGTATATGTATAGATATCAGGATGAGAACACCCAGCACGTATGTCTTATATTCGAGATATATATGACGACGTGATGTATGTATGTGTGTGTGTGTATGCAGTACCAGCTGACTTTTGTACCCTACGTTGTATAGTCGTCGTCGTCGTCGTCCTTTGTTTACTATCTGTCTTGACACGTAATTTCTCCTCCATTCTTTTTAACTTTACGTATTGAATATATATAACATATAACCATGAAACGAATTGTTAAATTCGTTGATTATGGATTAAAACGGATAAAAAAAGGAATATTTGTTAAGTGAGGTTTTTATTAGTTAAGTACAGCAAGGTATCCTGACGATATCTTAAGATAAAAGTCAACATGTGCTATACAGTGAGAGAAAAAAAATTTGTATTTGTATTATTATTATTATTTGTGCTTGGACTTCTTCGGAGTCCGATAATTTTTGGCGCAAGCTCGACATTAGCTATTTGCAAATTGCCTGTCATCAAATTGTCGTTTGCTTCTTTTATACTTTCTTTCTTTCGTCAAGTTGTTTGGACGTAATATGAATTGTGTTTTGCATGAGAAAAAAAGAGAAACAGAGAGAGAAAGAAAGAAAGATCAGCTGATGACGTAAGGAAAAATCAACGTTGTAATATCGATATGTTTATTTTGATTTCACACTCGAGATAAAAATAACAATCGTCAAGTTGAAACTTGGCACATTTGTGTTTGTGTGTAATCGGTCAATGTACGTTAAAAAGCTAATGCAAATTAAATATGAAGCGAATATAATGATGTAATCCGAAAAGATTACATCCATACAAAAAAAAAAAGAAAGAAAAAGGCAAAAATAATTAAATGGGTAGTTTCTGAATATAGAAAAGTATGAGTATATCACAAATCATGTTTTGATATAAAATATGACTTTAAAAAAAGGGAACTTATGCAAAAATGTATAGATATCGCGAGTAAAAAAAATTTGATTGATATCAAAGTGAGCATGTGTGAAAAAGAGACAGAAACATAAAAATAGGTCAAAACAACGAGGCCAACGAACTATCATCAGCATCACAGTCAATATTTTTCTCTCTCAATCCATAAACTTACGTATATAGGTATTATATCAATAAAAAGTTGGTATACAAAATACGTAAAATCTTACAACTAATCAAAACAAATCACCACGCAAGAAAGACAGAAAAATAAATAAACGACAAAGAGGAGGAGACAGCTAATTCGTCACGTGCAAATAATTTATCGAGGGTAGGTATATATAACATTATAATATCTCTATCTTTTTTCAACACTTTTGATCATCTTTCACTTTCTCTCTTTCTCTTTTTTTCTTTTAATCGATAAGCAAATCTAATAAAAAAAGTAAGATCAGAATCAACTTGACCAAGTAAACAAGCAAGAGAAAGAGAGAGAAAAAGAGATAGATGGGCCGAAAGCGATAGTAGTATAGTATAGTATACAGAAACGGTAGCACGTGCAACTCACTCATTCTCTCTCTCTTAACTGCCGAAAGGCCAAAGAAAAACGACGACGACGACGACTCAGCTGATGTTTTGACGGATACACTGATGCACGCTAGTATACAAGTAAGAGAAAGAGAGATAGCAGAATCAGGGAGGGGAAGTATATATATCTCTATATAGATTAAGAGTAGTGGGAATTTAAGTTATGCGAAGCACGTGATCTCTTCGATATATATATAGGCGCGAAAGGTGCGGGACGACGACGACGACGACCGCGGGCAATTCCCTCTAAAGGTCGTAACTTCTCCTCCTCTTCCTTCCTCCCCCTCTCCTACAACCCACTAGACAGGAGGAGGGGGGAGGGGGAAAGCTACTTATCTCTCTTATCCTTCTCCTTTTTTTACTATATACTGACCCCCTCCACCTCCTCCTCCCCCTTTTTTTTTCTTCATTCACAATATTCTCCTTCTCGCTTTACACACGTTTTTCTAACTTTTCGCGTGGCGCATATACAGCTGCGCTGCTGTTCTTTTTTTTTTCTCTCTCTCTCTCTTTTCTTTTTTTACGTTTCCAGTTTTTCCGCGCATGTCCGTCGCGTAATATATATACATATCGGACAGCTTTTTCTCCCTCTCGTTTATATATATATATGTGTATTCGCTTCTCTTAGAAAATGTTGAAAAAGTTGAGTGTGTGTATGTGTGTGTGCGTTAGCCAAGAGTAAGAGAAAGAGAGAAAAGATGAGGGAGAAAGGTATGTAGGCGTTGTGTAGGGGAGACCGGGGCATGATTAAAACGGGGCATGATTAAAATTTTGAGATTACTTTTGATAGAATTAAGGAAATTGAATGAAACTTGGAGGCCATG
>JAPYZE010005892.1:0-11789 GCA_030522805.1 Leptomastidea abnormis | reverse complement strand
CACCTCCCGTACCAGGTCAAAAATATTTTTTCATCGTGAGAACCTCAAAATCTCTACCAAAGATGGCATTTTGAGGTTAGAATGATGAAAAATAAATTTTTATTTTAATTCAGAAAAAAATTTTTTATTTAATTTTAATTTTAAAACCATTCATCAAATTTTAAATAACTAGACCCAAAAGCGCGTGTACCGCGCGCGTGGATTTTGTTGACGTTAAAAGTTATAATTATTTAAAACTCGTGAATAATTCTTATTTAATTTTACTGTATGAAAAGGGATATATTCTCCTATTATAAGACAATTATTTGCTTACTATGTTTAAGAAAATATGTAATGTTAAAAAAACTTAAATCTTACAATCCTCTTGAAGACCCTTATTATTTGCATTTTCGCTTTCATCATCTTTGACTTCAGACGGCGCGGTCGACACAGTGGCTTCAGACAACTCCGAAATTGTTGACTCGACAACAACTGAGTCACTGTTGGCATCAGTCTGTGATTCCTCTGTGCCATCTGTCAAGACCTTGGGTTCTCCTGCCACTTCTTCATTTTTATTTGCTTCCCTTTTAGCTTCCTGGTTTACTATCTGATGGTTACTTGAATCCTCTGCGTCAAGGTGCAGCTTGTAATCTTCGTCACACTCAGCTGTTGTGGCCGTGCTATCACCATTCTGTTTAGATTTCCCGTTTGCCTTGGCGCCGTTCTCAGTGGTAGTGACTTCTGAAAAGGCTTGTGCTCCATTAAGACCGTTCTTTGATTCGCCTGACGATTGTTCCTCTTTATGATTTGACTCCTTTCCAGGTTTTACGGTCTCAGTGAGACCACTTAAGTCTTGATTTTCAGACTGCAAGTTTGAGACTTTCTGTTTACTCTCACTTTCTTGTTTCATTTTGTGTGTCTGGCTCTTTATTTTAACAATCTCAAGAGGCTCTTTAGCTTCTTTATTCATACTAAGTTGATACAGACCCGATTTAATGGCAGCCCCAATCCCTCTTTTTTTACTGGACTGGGAAAATTACTCTGAAATACATGTGTTGATTACAATTAGATTTAATATTTTCTTTAATTACAATTAAATAGTAAAATGAGATAAAATAAAAATGAATAGTAGCAAGCATCAGCTATCAAACAAAACCAATCAAAAATTTTTTTCATTTCAATCAAAAATATTTTACAATATCATAAATTAAGTTGATACGTTGAATCCTTTTTATGTTAGATATCAAAAAGAAATAACGTTGCACCAGTTCTTTGTCTTCTGAATGAAGCTGATACGTTGATTGCTGTCCAACACCTATGTAATGAAGATATCACACCATATCTTTAAAGGCAGTTTATTTAGTTTCCTTTAATTTAATTCAAACTTTCTTCAGGTGTAACTAATTAATAATTTCATTGTTCATTCAACTAATTACTAATTGAACGTCATACAAAAAGTGTCTTAAATTATTTTGATACTTTTTAAAATAAACAAAATGTATGTCTATATATACATTTCTATATGAAAAAAAGCCTGATAATAGCATTGATGACAGCTTTATACCGCCACATATAGATCCTTTTTTATAATCAAGAATTATAGCAAGTTGTAATACAGCATATTTGACTTCAGTAATATAACGGCTTTACTGCACTTGAAGTATGTCAAGTCAGAGGAATGATTTTAAAAATAAGCGTAATTTTAACCTTTATTATTTTAAATTTATAATTGGATTAAAGAACAATGCTTCTAATGTTCAACTACGAAATTTAAAAAAAACGTGGCTTGGTTATGTTTACAAATTTCAAATGGACGCGCTCTTCCCTTCTTCACCCCTTACCGACAAATAATTAATACCGCTCGTCTGCGCTAACCAGCAACTCGTTCTATGATAAGTGATAACACACACTGGTAGTGGTAATAGAGTTTATAATATGAAGCTCTTTGGCCGGAGAGAAAGAAGGAGAGACATATAGGATACGTCTAATTGATATTTTTACACTCGAAGTATCGATGCGTGTTTGAATCGATATATTGAAAGTTCGATGTAATCGTTCATTATAAATTTGAAAATAATAAACATAACAGTTTGATTTATTTTTATTTATTTTTTTTATGCTAAAATAAAATATTAAATTATATTTTTTTTATTATTGTGAAAGTAAATTTAAAAAAACATTTTATGGTAAAAATTATAAAATTGAAAATTTAAACGCTTGCATAAAAGTAGGGCGCGGCAAAAATAAACGTGTAAAAAAAATGATTGATTATTAATGTATTTATAGATTTTGTTAATAAAATTCAATTGTTTTGAAAAAATACATATATTCAACATTAAATGCACAAAATATACTTAGTTACAGTTTTTATTTTGCGCTCGTAATGTCTAAACCACGTCTGATGAATCGCGAATTCTACTTCTTTTCCCTTTTCTAAATTTTTCGCATACTTATAACTGATATTTTATATATTAGGTATAGAAAAATGAATGATCGATCTTCGAGTGACTTCTCGCTATACACTCCGTATCATCTACATGCAGTTATAGAAAAAGAGAGAAGTCCATACTTCTATGCATATATATGTAAATATATGATAATGATAAAGTGTTTTAGTAGGTATTAGACACGCGCTTCACGCGGTGTACAATAACAAGGAAAAAAAATAACAGCCTCCTTCAAATGCTAATTAAATAAAGTTAGACGAAGACAGTACTTATGTATACAGTTGTACATACTGCACATTACATATACAGCACGCAGCTGCAACGTGTCACAAATTGCATTCAAGTTCTATACTAACATGCAGGCAAATTCCTCGCGCAATATTTTCTTTTGACAGCTGCGACACATCATTGCCGGTTAAACGCTAATATTACTATAAATTTCACATAATGTATAACGGAATATAAATGCAAGTGTTGTTTTCTGTACATTATAGTGATCCTCTCTGAAATTTTTTCCTCTAATCTAAAATTATCTTTTCATCTCTTTATCTCCCACTCTTCGCGAAATTACGACTTTTAGCTCGATCCCCTTTTTCTCTCAACCCACCGCCATCCTATACAATATACAGTATACACTTTCTCGCGTGCGCCGTGGTGAAGTCATCAAAAAATCAAGCACAGTAGTACAACACCTGCTGCTTGCGCGCGCGTCGCGCTCCTTATTTTCTCTCACCTCATCGCGAGGAGAGAAAAAGCCATATACTGTGCAGTCTGCAGCAGTGTTTTTCTCTCTCTCTCTCTCTTTCTCTCTTTAAAGTCCCTCGACACTCCTATTGTCATTAGATTCAGCTATTTATTACGCTAAAAAATCCGGGCACACAGCAGGTCAAGATAAAAGTAGTATGCTCTCGAGTACTAAGGAGTAAGGTTAATACCTATATATATTGTGCCTCCTCACGAGGTTAACAACGGGGTTGCTTGGGGAGAGCACCCGTTACATATATATAGTATCGAGTGAGAGGCCTCGAAAATATGGTGTCCATCGTCAAGAATCAGCTGCTCAAGCATCTGTCCAGGTGAGCATTAGACTTATACTTTTTTCTATCTCTCCTTCTTTACCTCTTTCTAATTCTTTTACAACTCGTGAGCGAATGTTAAATTGCTCTGACCGTGACTATATATCCACGCCCTTGAGCTAATAATTAATTGACTTTACTTTCCTTATTTACTTATATCTTTCTTTTATTTTTCTTTTCATTCGCGAGTATAAACTTTCTTCTTTTGGTTGCTTATATCTTATAAGTAGCGCTTCTGTCTTTGTTTGGACTGTTCTTTCATTCGTGATCGACTAAAAAATCGATAATAATAACCGTGTGTATTTTTTTAGGCTTAATTTTTTAGAGGATTGTAATATTTGTTGATGCTTTTAATGAAAAAAAATAATATAATAAAGATGAATTTAGTTTGTATGTTTTGTAGAATAATTATTGCTTATGTTAATTTTACTGCATATAAGGTTCTTGCTTATCAGCTGATAATAATTGATGTCTAAGCGTTTTGGACTTATCTTAAGACTGATTATACAAATGTGGGATATATTAAAAAAAAATATAAGTAGAAATATGCTAAGCTAAGGCAATATATAAATATGGCTTTGGGAAGAAAGTTGTTATGACAAATGAAAGTCTTGCATGGAGTGCTATGCAATCATCTTTTAACTTTCTCCTGACTAAAATTATCTAAAAAATGGCTTTCCCCATAAAAGAAGCTGACTGTACATCTTAGAAATTTACATGCTCTTATCACTTTTGATTATTTTTTTTTTTTTATAAGCTAGACTGTGAATTTTATTTTTAATTTTAGTTTTATACATTATTTTGAAATTATTATATTTATTTAAAAAATTTTACAATATTTTTTTTTTATTCAGATTTACCAAGAACTTATCGGCAGATAAAATCAATTTAAGCACATTCAAAGGAGAAGGAGAACTTACAAACTTAGAATTAAATGAAATAGTATTGACTGATTTATTAGAATTGCCATCATGGCTAAGACTAACAAGTGCTTGGTGCAACAAAGTTACCTTCCGTATACAATGGACAAAATTAAAAAATGTTCCTATAGTTTTGGTAAGTCTTATCAAAAGTTTATTCAAATTCACATATTTTTAAAATTATTTATATAAATAATAATCCTGTATTACACTTACTATTTATTATTTTATAAATTTTAATGTGTACAGAAACTGGATGAGGTACGCATTGAAGTAGAAACTTGTGAAGACCTTAGAGATGTATCTTCTCCTCAAGGCTTATCATCATATACTGGACCAACAAAATATTCTTACATCCATAGAATTATTGATGGAATAACTGTTGATGTAAATTTTGTTTGTGTGCTTTTTAAAAGTCCTGCTTTTATTGCTGAAGTTAAGGTAATGTTTTAACTTTGTGCATAATATACATTTCACTTCTTAAATTAACAACTTATTTCTCATTATTTAGATGACAAGGATATTGGTTGAATCTAAATCTCCAACTTGGCAAAGGTGTGATTTGAGAACAACAAGAGTAAAAGATCCTGACAGAGGACAGCTATTAATTTTTAAAGAATTAGAATGGCAAACTCTAAGAATAGAAGCACAAAGTACAAAAGACAAGGATCTCACACCTCTCCTCCTACTTACAAATCAAGCACGATGTAGAGTCACAATTAAAAAACGATTGTCTGGTAAATATTTTCAATAACATAAATTTAAAGTTTATTTTGGTTTGATTTTAAATATAAAAATAATATATGTTTGCAGACTGTTTTGTTATGGGATCACGTTTGGTCATTATTCTTGATGATCTCATATGGGTTCTAACAGATTCTCAATTAAAAGCAGCTTTGCATTTTATTGATTCTTTGGCAGGATTAATTGAAAAAGCAACTGTCTTAGAAAGAAAAACTAAGGCAGCCAGAAAATTAGAGGTATTTCATTTATAACAAATAAATTAAGTCAAAGTTCTTCAATTTACTAAATTACATTTTGTTATTACAGTTATTACCGGAATACCAAGCTCAAGTATCTCAGCAAACTAGAACGAAAAGTCAAAATAACACTGCAATTGCAAAAATATTTAGTAGATATGATTTTATGGAAACATCTTATCATTTCCTTTCTCAAAGAATAGATTTACACCTGTGCGACGATCCCGATTGTTAGTATTATACTTTTTATATTATAATATCAACAACTCACATTTGTCATTATGCATATGTGAATAACATATATTAAACTAAACTTTGTTTATTCCTTTCAATATAATATTTATTAAAAAATCTAATCTACAGCTGGTAGATCTCTTCATCCAGAACTAAAAGAAGGTGGTGCTGTAAGAATCTTACTGGTGAAATTTCAAGTTGACTATTATCCATATCACTTGGCTTTAGCAGATCGGAAGCATTGGGCTTTGTACAAAGAAGGTGCTACACCTCACAGTCAATGGCTGCAGCAATCTCTCAATGCTTTTCGTTGTCAATTTATGGATCTGATTGATTCTGGTCGAACTCAGAATTCCCCATTTAATAAAACTCAGACTAATGGTTCTGGTATGTTATTCTATTTAATTTTTAATAATTATCAATATTTGTTCAAAGTCAAATTTCTTATATGTTGCCTGATTTTATTTTACAGGAAGCGATAAGGATGCAGAGAATCGTGAAAAAGCGTTGAACAATCAAAATCAAAATTTGGCATCTCAAGAACAAAAGAAAACACCACAACAACCAAGTGGCAATCCTGTAAAAAACTATGTTCTAGAGCAACTTGCAAAATTGATGACTACGTGCATTATCATAAGAATAGAGGATTTCACGTTATACAGAGTTTCAACATCGTCGAAAAAAGCTCTGCCTAAGGAATTCATATCAGGTAATTGACTTTAGTATCAAATTAATTTATGAAAACTCAGATGATTCTAAATAAAATATTCATGTGTATTATATCATACTTGAAACCTTCTGTTTCATTACAATGAGTATATCTCAATTACATTTTATTTAGAATCGCAGACTTAAACAAATAAATTTTTATAAGTAAGTTAATAAACATTAAATGACACTCGTAAAATTTATATTTACATAGCTCAAACAAGGAAGAAACACGGTCCAGGTATATAATAACTGATGAAAATCTGTAGTGTGCGTTGACTTAGATATGTCCTTGTGTTTTTTGTAGAAAATTTTATTTAATCACTCTCATGGTAGAAGTAGTACTCTTTTTTTTATCAACATTACGCAAATTATAATCACTACTCAAAAACTAATTGAATATGTGTACTATTCACTATATTTTATTTAAAAAAAAAAGACATTGCACTAATTAAAAAATCGCGATCACTAAATATCGTATCTATTTGTACGGTAGTAATACTGTGAAAAAAAAACAGCATGTCAAGATTTTATTTACTCTATTTTAATTACACTGTGGACCAATTTTTAGGTGATCAAAGTAAATTTCCTTTGCCGGAAGACGTCAATATAATACACGCTGAATTCACTTACTATTATTATCCTGGAGATTTGAATTTTCCACGTAAGTAAATTATAACAAAATAAATATAAGGAAAAAAATACTTATCTTTAACTTATATGTTTGTCGTTGCTTTTAGTACCACCTCCAAAATTTTATGTACAAGTTAAGCCTATCCAAATAAGCTTTGATGTCTGTTCTTGTCTTTGGTTCAACTCATTCTTTCTTAATCTTTATCACTCGCTCTTGAATAGTAGCAGCAGTATGGCAAATAATTCTTCAAATTTAATGTACTTTGACGTCAAAATCGAAGCGATACTACCGAAAGTACGTCCTCATTTATCTTCGTTTTTCCTTCTACTTTATTTTACCATAAATAAAATAATTCATTAAAATATTGTAAAATTTTGTTTGTTTAGGTGGTATTTGAAAGTCAGCAAGATTATCCAAATCAAAAGGATCGACCAAAATCATTGCATGTACAAACATCGAGAGCAATAATTACAAATGTCAGATCGACCGAAAGATCGTCGCGATCCGATTTGGCTCAATGTCTCAATGCTTTCCAAATGGGTCAAATGTTTTTTGGTGCTGAATTTCCTAACAAGCCCAAAGATTTTCAAGTAGTCACCGATAAATTTTTAGAACACTGTGCCGGTATGAAAGTTGTACATTATCATGTTACATTGATCACTTTTCCAGCTCCATTATCAAATATTTGGATTTCAGGTACCGACTGCATCAGATCGATACCACCAAACTTTACGAGTAACTCGGTCACCGAAATGATAGGCCAATTAAGTCGAGCATTGCTGTGGACCGAGGCAAAAGATGTATGGTGTATCAATCTGGATCCAGTGTGGGGTGACTTTTACGGAGCCCGCGCAGTAGGCCAAAACCGACCAGTGCCCTTTCTTGACGCCTTTCCGCTTACCTTATGGCTACATATGAACGATTCGCCACCGGGGCTAAATAGTGATAAGCCACCTGCTGCAAGCATACACGGTCTCGCTTATATCAGTAATTTAATTAGCGTTCAAATCAATCATTACCAGTACCTGTTTTTGCTTCGACTTTCGGAAATGGCTTCCGAGCTAGCTACTTATCTCTCAATCGATTCTAATAGGATACTTAAAGTTGATAGTGGAAGTAAGATGAATTATATATTATTCTTATAGTAAGAACGAACTAATTCTTTTAATTTTAAACTTTATTTATTTAAATTATTAGGTTCCATGGTGATTGGAGCTTTAGCGCCACAAGTAGAAGTGACCTTCATAATGCCATCACAAACTCCGGGTAAAGAGAATTCAGGTGGAGATTTAGAATCAGTAGTGCCTGACACTTCGAGCATAATAGATGACATAGGTGTTTCGAATCTTTGGCAACATGCATCAACGGCACGTGTAGATTACGGCACCAAGCGAATGAACACAAGCAACGACGTTGAGACACCTCAAAGTGAGGTTTCATCGATGCTATCGATGGATTTTGCCGGTCTCAATGTCGCCAATGCTAACGTAACATCCACACAATCAGCTACTGTTGTAACTTTTAAACAGCAAAACGGTGCGGAAATAAGAGCTGAACAAAAAACAACAACATCTTCTTCAACTGACCGACATTCCTGGATAAAGAGCAGTGCTCTTGAAGAAAAGCCAAAGCTTACGAAAATGGATTCGGTTACCGGTATGATACCCAACAACTTCAACGTTAATTTATCGTCTATGAAAAAGGGCTTCAGTAATTTCATGACTTCACTTGATTCGGCTTTAAAACCCTCACCTGATGACGCGAGCGATACGATATCTATGCAAAGCGATGTCAGTTCTGATAGCGAGAACTATATTGTTGTTTCGCTTGAGGATCAGGAAAAAATGGATGCAGCTTTTAACGTAGATAGTTCAATTAAAGTAGCGGTTGTGGAAGAGGCCAGTGAGGTCGTTGAAGAGATACCTGATACACAAAGTGAAAAGTCGATGGACAGTGTGTGTAAAAGGAAAGACTTGGTATGCATTAAGAGAAATTTTCAACTTTAGTTTTATTTTGTATTTGAATATTATTTTATTTTCAACTTTGATTTTAGGTGTCAATGACGACATTCAAATTATCAAAGGTAGAAATAATACAACAGTCTTCGGGATTTTCGTCAGTAATTAAAATTCAAGTCTGCAATGTCGCTAATGAAGAGTGTTCTTCGATACCGTGGGATGAATTTCAGGTTTGTATTTTAAAAGTTGAATAAATTAAAAAAAAAATTTTTTTAACAAATATACTCATAAATCTTAAGAAGACAGTTATTAATTTTTAATAAATATTAATTACTTTTCCAGAATCTCTTAACACATATTCATAATATTCATTATATAACATTTCAAAGACAATATTAACATACACAATCAGTGGTACACTTGGTTTATCTACATTGGATCTAAATATTTAATCTTATCAAAACAATTTGAATAATTTAAGAATTTGTAATTAATTAATTAATTTGTTTAAATTTTTTTTATACGCACTTATAACGCTGCTTAGGCTAGAGTAAATTTACACAATTTTTTTAATTATTTATTTTAAAGTAGATTACTCGTTACTAAATTAAAAAAATTTTATTCACCCTAAAAATTCTTTCATGTTTAATACTTTTTTGTCAACATTTACATTATCATACATGTACCTATATATATATTACCTATCATACTTAAACAAATTTTGTCTCTTTAACTTTTTTGCATGCCTTCTCCCGCGTCTCTCCTTCTCTTGTGAATGTTTTTGTGTGGCACTTGTGAAGGCCAAGAGAAAGGTATTGGCAAAATATTTTATAATAAACTTTAAAGTAGAAAATCACCATGAGTTAAAGCATGAGATTAGATGACTAGAATTGGAATATTTATATTTTCAGATTAATATTACTTAAGTATATAAATATTAAAAAAATAAAAATGATAAAAGTAATTGCTTAATACATTATTCTCTAGGCAATTTTGATTCTTATATATTTGAATAATTGCAAAATAAATTAATAATAAATTATTAATCTGGGAAAAAGGGCAATGTATAACACCTAGATGCTTTTAATGCAGATGCATGTTGGATTGGCTTTAATTATATTTTTTATAAAAATAACATTATTACACATATACCACAATTATAATTCACATATTTGATTGTACATTTACATGCAATATATTATTGCATGTAAATAATACATTAAAATCACACATACAGTGCTTTAGTTGTGTATTTCCAATACATCCTGGCAATATTCAAGTATTTTTATTTAGTTAAATTTATATTTTGATGAATCACATGTAGTTTAATATAGAAAATTTTAATCAAAATTAATTTTTAAATAAGCTAGAAAATCATTAACCAGTATGTATTGTAAAAACATTAGAACAAGGATTATTCTACTGCTTTAGTAACAAATAGTCTTCAAACAATTAAAAAAAAAAATAGAAAACAACGTTAATGCATTCAGCGACATAATTTTCTCTAAAATTAAATTATTTATTATTATCGCTAAATGCACCAACGTAATCCACAATTAGTTCAATCAAGCAATATCAATAACGTATGAATCAAGCTTGAGATTAGCGAGAGCACAAACGATCTTAAGACACATAATCTACAAATAAAACTCATCCTCAACAATTTTTCTTTTCTTTTTCACTAGACGAAGTTTAGTTCACGTTCTCGAGGTTGGGTGGAATTGCCAACGGAATCCGATTATCAGTCACGAGTGAAACTACGTCTTGAGCATGGCCTTAAAGAAATCGATGATGTACGACGATTGTCTGAAGCTAGCCTTGCTGCATCAAGTAGGCCATCATTAAGTAGACCAACCGAACTTTTACCACCCATCAATTTCAGTGATAAGGAACGTGTGCTGGGATTATTTGATGATACGTTAATTATAAAAGTATCCAATGTGCCGCTTATAATGTCTATGAGCTTTATTACTGGACTGACTGATCTTTTTGAAGATGAAATCATTCCAAAGCCAATACCCCTTGATGTTAGTGTGATATTTTGTAAAAAATTTTTATATTGTAGATTTTGTTATCACCTGTATAATTATTATATGTAATTGCAGATATTATTAGAAAGTATAACGTTGCGTCTCAACGAAGATCGTCCACCGAATAATATAACATCTCCAGGACCTGTGCCAGTAGATCTGAGCATTGCTAAGCTCAAGATAACGAGGGATGCAGCCGGTGTATTTCACATCGAGCCTGTGGGTAAGTTATAGAAAAGCTTAAGTTTTAATATATTGTTGTTATATTATTTAAACCTGCCACTTGTCGTTCTGTAGCAGTTTTTCATATACATATACTATAAAACATTGATTTAATTTGATTTATTATTAAACATTCATTTTTCTAGTTCAAGTTTAATAATACGTATTTAAGCAGTAATACTAATTAAATTATTATTGTCAGAGGAAGAAAGAGAAAGAGAAAGAGCGTAGAAAGTTTTTAATTGCAGTTGAGTAAAAATTGTTATGAAAGTAGATTTTGAAAAAGCTGCTTTAATGTATTAGTCAGTCTTGATTTAAATATTATTGCAAGTGGCAGAAAATTCATGTGAAAGTATATTAATTTTTTATTCTTACTACATCATGGCATATAATTGTTCTGTGCACTCAGACGGCCGTTCGAATGTGAGCATTGTTAAAAACACACACCAATGATCGTAGATTTAGTAGCTTTTAGTGTTAATATATAAGAATACACCGCCTTTTTTTTTAGACTCGGTGAGACTCGTCTAAATTGTGACGGATTGCACTTGAGTAGCGCATGATTTTTAGAATAGTTTATAGATTGTAGGTTGTTTAATTA
>JAPYZE010005884.1:0-36519 GCA_030522805.1 Leptomastidea abnormis | reverse complement strand
GTTTGAGTATTTCAATTTCAAAAATCAAAAACGCTCAGGAAGTTGAAACGTAATAATAATCGCATTGATTCCCGCAGGTAGCAATCACTGCGTTTACGATCTCGTATAGCCAGAGGAAGATGGTCGTGTTTCTACCATCGAAAATCCTCTGTCATTTGAAGCTGGACTTGTAAATATATACACTGTATTCAATATACCACGGGTCTCGATTGATTAGCGTTCACACGTGGCTTTCCCGTATTGATCACGTTTTGTGTGTGTGTGTGTGTGTGTGTGTGTGTGTGTGTGTCCGTGTGTGGGTGTACAGGGAGATAGAAGAAGAAAGGTAGTGAAGGATTGGGTTACCGGTGATTTTGGTCAAATTCTCGCGTGATGCTGGTGTATATAATGTATATGACTAATGCGCAAACTGTAGAAACGAGTGTGTGTATGTGTGTGTGTGTGTGTGTGTGTGTGTGTGTGTGTGTGTGTGTGTGTGTGTGTGTGTGTGTCTCAAACGCGCCAGTATGTGTATGTTGGTCTGGTGTGTTCACGGTGTATACGTTTGGAGAAGTGTGGGGAGGGAAGGGTTGCTGCAAAATTAGTCGCGCGTATATGTGCGATTAACGATCTCGAATAATTACCCTGCTTGCTATCTACTGTTGGCCTCCTACTCGTAGTCGGCATTGGATTATCAACTTGGTCCTCTAAAAATTTTTCAATTTTTAAATTTTTTAACGAATTTTTTTTTCAGTTCCTGCAATTATAATTTCATATGCTGAGACTATTTTTTTGTGGTTATTATATATATATTTTTTTTTGGTTCTGTTGTAAGCTTGATCAATAATCGGCTGACAATCGCGTTGACCTTTTCAATCACGATACATGTCATTTTTGCCGTAGATTCGAAAATATGCGATTTATTTACTATTCTTTTTCTGTTAGACTAACAGTCGATATTTGCTGGTATGTATACAATATGCCTACGAACATAAAAACAGCTCTGTTACGGTTATAAAACACCATACTCGAATCAATCGTAACAAGAAAGATGAGAATACAGAGTGAAAAATATACCTATATGTTTTTTCAATTTTATTTTTTTTTATTTTTTTTATTTTTTATGCATGGCTTTTGTCTTGTGTAATGAAATTTACTTTACGAGGTTGTATATGGTTTTTTTCTATTGTTTTCTCAGTGATCACAGGTTATATATACCAGCTAATCCTCTTTTTTTTTATTTCGCGTGTATTTTAAAATTGTTTATTTTAAGCAGATTATATTCTTAAGTTTATATGAACCGTGCTTTTATCAAAATTTAAATAATTTTATAAGAATTTTTAAAAAGATGTAATTACGGTATTAATTAAAAAAATTCTAATTTTAATTTAAACTGGGGTCTCGTTAAAATATTTATAAGGTGGATTAAGGAAAATTTGATGCCCGTATACATACCTGTAAATATTAAAGTTAATTGCATATTAATACTTAATTATTCAATTAAATTTATTACAGCTCGAAAAGTGTATTATTACCCTTTTTAACATAAAATGATGATAACAATAATAAAATACAATTTATAATAAAAATCAATATTTATATTTGATAAACATAAATAAAAAAAAAATATATGGATTTGGTAAACATTGCAGTAAATATTTATATTGAACTAATAGTTACTTTTGACGTTCGAAAGAACGAAAAAAAAAAAATATTTACATTTTCACCACGAAGTTTTTTCATCAAGCTTGAAAATTACTTTTCATTCTGCTTTTCCATTAAAAATCAAAAAAGTAGAAAATGCCATTTCAAAATTTTTCTTTTTAAACCCTAATCAAACATTCGAAACAATATTAACAAATAAATATAACGTATAATATGCAACACAATATCTATACTACTACAACAAAATATTGGATACAATCAAAAAAAAAAAAACAAAATTTACAGCAGTAAAGGTAAGCAATAATCCCAGCAGCCGCTAAAAATTATTTCAACCTGCTGTGCTACACTTTTTCACACCATATAAAACCGCAAATAACAATAAAGAGAGAGAAAGAGAGAGAATAGCATTGTCGGGTCTGTCCATCCACACCACATCGACATAAACACTCTACTCGTACTGCCGCTAACATATATACGTGTCACAAGTCATTCATTATTCTAAACCCCCTACTCTCCCTCAACGACAACCTCAAAAGCCGTAGCAGCAAATTGCTGTGCGTCCTCGTTATTTGCACTCATCATCCCACCCATCACTTCTCACGATTGCTCAGTACTTTTTCCGTAAAAGTATAAAAAGAAAAAAAAGAAAGAAAGAAAAAAAACGCAGTCTCTCTTTCTCGTTGCTGGAGGATTTGTCCGAAATCCGTGTGTTTTATGAGCCAGTGAGCCAGAAAAATCCAATATCCCCGGACGCGACGTAGCTCGCTATATGAATTTAGCTCTCTCTCTCTCTCTCTCTCTCTCTCTCTCTCTCTCTCTCTATATCTGTAGCAAACTCTACCAACTGCATTAGCCTGCGGGATCCGATTGTGCGTCGTTTTCGCGTGATGGCATGGATGCTATATTGTATTTATATGTGTGTGTGTAGTGTAGAGCTTGCGGTACGGAAAATTCACCTGCAACCAGCGATAATTTTCTTTTCGTTGCCTTTTTTTCCTTTTTTTTACTTTACCGCTCGTTTGGTGTACACTTTGGTGTGTACATGTGTATGAGAGAAACCGCGTTCGTATGGAAATATTTGCCTTCGCGATAAATAATGGATCTCTATACGTATGTTGTACAAACGAAAAAACGTTTGTAGCTTTGATCGAATTTGTTTTTTCATATTTTAAATTACGCGTAGGATTAAAATAACTTTTTATTATTTTTTTTTTTTTTTTACTGTTAATATACTGAAGTTATTATTTGTGAAAGGTGTTGTATACAGTAATAATATTGCTATAAAAAAAAAAAGAAACAAGAAATTGTAGATAAGTACATACGTTTGGTTTATTCATAAAAGTGTAAATCGATATTTATGCTACTGAGTTTGCTATTAAAGCAGAATAAATAGAAACATTCGTGCTAGAAAGTACTTGATACTAACGTCAGTAGAAAAAGACGTGTATGGTAAGACCAATAGTTTTTCAGTATCATTACAGCAAATCAAATGCGAATGAAAAATAAAATTAAGTATGAAAACTACTGATCAATATTTAAATTAAATTAAACTATTGATTGATCTTTTTTTATATAATCTAGTTATATCAATATATTGTATCGGTATTAAAATTTAAATCACTATATTTTAATTTAACCATTTAAAGTTTTTAAAATCTCTTTTAACGTAGGCAGGTATAGATGAAAAACGTTCAACCTTTTTATTCTACACAGCATCAAAGACAAGCATTAAAAAATGTTATTAAAAAAGTTTGCGATTACCATTACACAGGAAGGATAGATCCTTTGATTACAGTAATAAAAAAAAAGGAAGAAAGAAAGAAAAAAGATTGAAATCCTTTCCTTTAACATCGGAAAATTGTCAGTTGACGCTCATTTAAAAAACATTTTTCAATAAAGTTCGTTAAAATTTCCAAGTTACTTAACTTTGCAGCATACATATATAAACCTCTAGAGAGAGAAAGAGAGAGAGAGAGAGAGAGAGAGAGAAAAGCACACAACTACAACTACGGCTCATCATCTTCTCCTATATAGCAAAGCTCGTCAGTTTCTGGAGCATGACATTATACACAGCGATGAGGACAAGCACATCGTCGATGCACAGTCGAATGAGCTTGCTCAAGAAACCAAAACAAAAGGGCCCAGAGGACGAGAGGGGGAGAGAGGGAAAGGGGGAGAGAGAGAGAGAGAGAGAGAGAGAGAGAGAGAGAGAGAGAGAGAGAGAGGGAGAGAGAGGGAGAGAGAGAGAGAGGGAGAGGAAAAGGAGGAGGAGGAGGAGAATGGTAAGGTTGACTCAAAATTAATGAGGCGAGTGCTTGCAAAGGAATAAGGAGAGAGAAAGGGGAGAGAAGGTGGTAAAAGCACGAACGGCAAGTCAACGATATCACAAATCGTTGACGGCAACGTCAACGACACTCGATCTTCTATACCTTATCCCCTTTTACTCCTTACCCTGGTACGACCCTTGTCAAGTAGAGCGAAAAGGATGAGGAGAATAATAGAGTGAAAGAGAGAGAAAGGGAAAATCGTCGTTTGACCCGTTGCTACACGATCACTTCAAGTGTATACAGAGCAGACTGTTCTTTTATTTTTTTGTATTCTGCTACGTGCTTTTTCGTATGGGAATACGTTTTCTAACTTGGACGTTTTTAGGAGGTAGTGAAGAAAATGTGTGAGGAACTACCAGATTTAGCGTAAAATGTGGTGTTGACGAGAAAAATCTACTGACTGTCTTTCTGTGTTTGTGGATTGGTGGATGGGTGATGACTGTGTCAGCAGAAAAGTTGAGCTTGCGAAAGAGAGATGTCTTTGGTAGTTGGGATTTTGGGTGTTATACAAGGTATTTGTACGAGTGGGTTTCTGTATGCGTATATTTGACGATTAATTTTTTAAAGTGTTAGTGGAATAATTTTTTAGAGGAAAAAATGTTTACGTGAGTGTTCAAATGTTTGAGTGTGTTGTTTATGTACGTGTAAAGGTGTTTTTATTTGGAGATCATCAAGTGTTAATGAAATTTGTAATTTCTTAAATTTTTTTTTAATTCTACAAAAAAGCTGATAAAATATGTAATCATAAAAACGGATTTTGCTTCATCAGATTTTAATTGAAAATATAAAAATGTTTTCGATCTAAAAAACTGATTCTTGTCACTCAAATTTTTAATAAATCTTTATCAATTTTCTTTAATTAAAAAAAAAATGTTAACTAGTTCAAGTCTTCACAAAACATCTAGAAATCAGCCAATTAGAGTCATCTCAATAAAAAAACCCATGATTATACACACAAGTATACATCGTGTCCAGCAATGAGAGACCACCAAAAAAAAAAGAAAAAGTAAGAGAAAACAAAAAACAAAGCAAGAAAGGTGTAAAATCGAAGACAGACATAGCTACACACAGTTAGAATGTCCATCCTCGTTATCAAGGGAATTATCGTCGATACAGGGTGAGAGAGAGAGAGAGAGAGAGAGAGGAGAGAAAGAGTGTAGACGCGGTCGTTTTCTTTCTCCTCTCTAGCCACAACTTCTTCTTCTATTCTTTTTCTTCTTTCTTTTTTTGTTCTTTCATCCTCAAGCTCGTTCATCGCGTGACCAAGTGCGAGGCCGCGGGATCAGCCGGATGCCAGGTCTAAGCGCGTGATTGATCCCTTTTCGATAATTACCCGCGGCGCGCCCGCAACTGCGACGACGATCGATCGATGCTACTGCTGCTGCTGCTACCGACACGTACCTATACACACACAAACCAGACTCTATATGTATAGCTGCTGCGCAAGCTCTCAGACTTTGCTTTATATCCGTTTCATTAATCGTAAGCGAAGGAAGAGACTTGTACTTGTGATGCATTTGAATGATTGGCTTTTGTATGGAAGAAGAGGAGGAGTAATTTAGAGAGGGAATAATATTAACGTTGAAAATCAAATCAATTTAAAATAATTTTCATTTTTTTTTCTTTTTTTTGGATATGAGCTTGCAGCTAATGATATTTTTTTAGTTTTTTTATTATTATTTTTTTTTAAACTTATGTTTATATGTTAAAATATATGAACTTGTTATCACTAGCTTCTCCTGTCTAGATAAGTCAGTATGAGCTTTTTTTCATACTCTCAACATTACGTGCTCCTGCGGAGATAAAAAAATAAATAAATTTCCCTAGGTGATGTGCGATTATATCAGTGGTTTAGAAAAGCTTGTAGCATTCAAATTTTTGATCTACAATATAGATGAAAATGCTAAAGTATTTTCATTAAATCTTTATCGCGTTTGGTTTTTGAGCTTGCGAATAATATAGCAACGTTAAAATTTTTTATTTAAAGAAATTTTTTAATTTATCCCGTATACCGATTTATCTGAAAATCATGTTAATTTCACCGCATAGATCATTTTCTTTTTTTATAATTACAACTTTAATTCAAATCAGGATAATTCATAACATTCCAAAATCTTCAAAGCAACATATCACGCAAGCGAGAGAGGTAGTATTATGCTTAAGCACCGGATCGAGATATAAACGGAGATGTATAATACGCGTCAAGAACCTTCCCCCCCCCCACCCCCCTTTCTCTTGCCAACCACACTTTATGACGCTCGTTGACGGTCAGAGAGCATAAGGTACGTGAAATAGGAAGGAGGGAGGAGGAGGAGGAGGGATTGGAATATCGCAAGCTCCCTGGTATACGCAGCTGTTGCCGAACGAAAGATTTATCGTACCGAGTGAATATGCGTATATATAGGTAGGTAATTCGCTTGGGAGTGGTGGTGGACCTGCTTGCTTGCAGACGGGGCTAAGTTATCGCGGTGGTTGAGACACGCACGGGCCCTCATGTGTCATGCGGGCGCTCAACCGAAGACGCTGCTGTGCGAGGAAAGGGAGAGAGAGAGAGAGTAGCCGAGCATTCGTCAAAAGTATGTAAGGGAAGAGGAGGAGGAGGTGGAGGTGGAGGAGGAAAAGGAAGTGGACTTGCGATCTTTCTGCTGTATGTATGTATTGTGGGGAATGGAATATGTGGGCAGTGGAAGTTTCATTTTGCGTGATTATTTCGTTGCTACTGTGGTGTAGAATTTTCTTGAGGACTTAAAAAGTCTTGGCTAGCTGAGTCAAATAAAAGCGAAGACAAAGTTTCTTTTTCGTTCTTTTTTTTTTTTTTTGATGGGGACAAGTAAACTTGATTTTTTTTTTTTTGTTTGGTGTTGATAAGGTGGTTGATGTTGAGGTAATTAGATTTGGTTTTAATTAAAGTTTTTAGACTTTGTGAATTTTCCGCTGCAAATATTGACGCGCGTTTACCGCGTTGGTTAAAGAATGAAAAAAGCTTTTTAAAAGTTGAACATTTTTGTTTGAGATTAATTTTAGAATTTTTCGTTGATTTTGCGCTTGCACGAGCTTTATGTTATTTTTGTATGTGTATCGTTAAATAATTATTATTATGAAAAAAATTATTAAAAAACGTCAAATAATTGTGTGCTTTTTAAGAGTAAAGAATTTCTGTGCTTTTATATTTGTGTGAGCTTTAATTAAATTCATTATATTGGAAAAAAAAGAAATTAAAAATATAAGCGAATATTCAAAGAAATTTAAACCTTAAATATCGAAATATTTGATTCTTTGTCATAAAAAAATAATTATCAGTAACATCAAAATTTATATTTAAATGAATATAAATCCGGTATCTGTATTTGAATGACTAGAGCTTTTTTTTTTACTGTAGCCGTTACATCAAAGTTTTCAAAATATAATATTGATCCTTTATAAAATATTTTTTGATTTTATTTTAATAGCTTGCTAATAATGGATAACCTTCGATCAATCATTATTTTTGTTTTTATATTTGTATAATATACATGAGCGTAAACAAAAGAATACGTTATGCGTTTACGTTACGGGATACATAATGGTATAATAATGATATGTATCAACGACAATATGTGGCATAATAGAAATTGAATAAGTAATGACGACAGTATTGAGATGCATTGACTCGTTAATGTAATTTTAACATTATTGATTAATATTAATTAAAGTTGCTTATTTTGGTAATAATAAAATTTTTTAGATTCAACTAAAATTGATTCAAGTTGAAAGAAAGCTTTTATACTTCAACAACAGTATCGATTATACTATCGAGACATATTTAACTAATCTTCAACAGCGCACATTTCACATATTATAAAAAAGAAAAATAATATTGAAAAACTTTTATTCCCTTTCTTCTTACCATAAGAACATTCTCATTTCGACAAAAAAAAACTTAATAGCTACTCTTCACGACAGTGTCATTTTAAATCTTATCATAAACCAAAACACGTATTCAAAACTACCGCGGATACTCTGTAAAAAAGAAAGAGAAAGGTATAGTCGAGAGTCGCCACTGGTGGGCTGCAAAATATCGATCGAAAAAATAAAACTAGAACAGCTTTATAATATACAACAGCGTTGGATGCATAAGTAGGAGCATGGGTAGCCCCTTGCTGTCGTTTTGGAATGTCCGGTGGTGAAGTTTCAAGTTTGCAAGTAAAGAAAAAAATAAAAAAAAAAAAAAAAAAAAAAAAAAAAAAAAAAAAAAAAAAAAAAAAAAAAAAAAAAAAAAAAGAAGAAGAGAAAAAAAAAAAAAAAAAAAAAAAAAAAAAAAAAAAAAAAAAAAAAAAAAGGTACAAGCATGGAAGGGAAAGGGTTGGATATCGCTTTAGTTTCAAACCGAAGGAAAAATCTTTTCCGCTGCTTCTCGCTACTACTACTACTACCACTAGTACCACCGCGTGATGTAGCGACGTTTCATTACGTTCGCGAGTATTTCTCGGCAGCTGTGGCCACTCTACCTACTTCTCCATGTGTGTAAGTGTGGGTATATGAGTGTGTATAGGAAAGGATGTGTGTGTATATCTGTGTAAAGCCGGTTGAGTTTGGGGGTAAAGGAAAAAAAAATGAGCAGCACGTAACGAGAGAAGGAAGCGATAAAAGTAAGATTATAATGATTTATCGAGGAGTGGAGCTTTTGTGCGGAGCTATACGGGTAGCGAGCATTAAAGATTCATTATGAAAGAAAAGGGTGAATAGGATACATATATATAGAAAGAAAGAAGGTCTTTGTATTGAATGTCGATATATCGTTCTTTCTCGGTAACTTTTACAGAACCTATTGGGGAGAGAAAAAAAAGAAGAAAGAAGAAGAAAAAAAAAGGAAACGTGAAAAGCTATTCTGAATCTCTCTTGCGCGTGCCATTCTGTACTGGAGGCTATATTATATAAGCTTGGCTGCTGTATGACCGATCGAACGTAATTTATTAATGGCGCAGCATAGCCGGTTTTAAAAAGTTTGCTGGACTTTTAGCTAAAATTTTCCTACTGAAACAAAAGGTTCAAAGGGTTTCAAGCTGGTAGGAGAAAAGATATATATGTAGGGTATAGGGAAAGTTTCAATTCAAAGAGCAATTGAACTTTTTCGATAGTCATGAATTTTTTAATAACTCGATTCAAGAATACTTGGCTGTGTGTGTATATATGTGTGTGTGTGTGTGTAGCTTGGAAACAAAAAAATTAGCCTGATTATTAGTTTTGAAGTATCGATTTCTTTTTTACGATTAATATTGCTGGGAAATGATATGGCGTAGATGAAAGCCCTCGAGTGCTGTGTCATGAAATTGTAATATGAGTTGTACACTTTATGAGTACCCGTTTCAAAATTTTTTTTTCTTTTTTTATTGTGACATTTTCAATTGTAAAATAAAAATGATTTCATTACTTTGATTCATAACTTTGTAATATTTGATGAAAAATTTTCAATCATATAAATTTTTTTTTGTTGAAGAAATCCATTAATATTATAATTTAAAGTACAAGAAAAAGATATAAGAAATAAGTCAGTGTAATCAAAGTAAAAATCTATCAATTCTCTATAAAATTCAGTCAATAAACATATACTGAAATCTCGCCAAAAAAAAAAAAAATTCTTACCCCGAAGCTCTTCGAAAAAAAAACTTTTCTTTACCCAGCAGCAACTGGAAGGAAAAGCTTCGAAACTCAGCAGTTGCAAGCACACAACTAATATCCAGCATCTGCAACGACAAGTAAGCATATATATACAGTATCCCCCAAACCCAATGCATATAGTCAATATATAAACTACAGCTAAGCATGGGATAGCTACCGATGAAGTTATACCCCTGTGTGTATATCGAAGACCAAACCCTCCATCCTCTACCTACTTCCTTCTCTTCCTACAAGCCGAAAGCTCGACGCTTTCCTGGCACCTCGAAACTTTTGACACTCTCGCGGGCATCGATATTAATATTGCGTGCCACCGACCTTCCTTTACCCACAAGTTCCCCGGTGTATCTTGTATAGGTATATACATAATATACGTATTGCTGTATACACCAACCGCACCACTCATGTAAGTTTTGCCTTATACTCTAGTGCATACTTTACGTGCATCGTAGCTGAGTTGACGTTGGCTCTCACATGTGCCAGATTTTTCATTTTTACTTTTTTTTCTTTTTCTTTTTTCTTGAGCTTGATATATTTTCTTGATTTTGGATTTTCAAAAAAAATTGTTGAATTTTATTAATAAAAATACCGATTTTAAATTACGCTGTGAGATTTGACAATTTCGCTCGTTATTCTTTAATCCAACTTTATATACATTACACCATACGCAAAAAAAAAAAAAAAAAAACGTACGTTGAAATACGAGTAACGCCATCGCCTTATTAAGATGAAATAGCACCATGGTTGTTTTTTTCCTTCTCTTGAGCTTTCTACATATATACCTTATATAGCGCCTCAGAGCCTTTTAGCTAAGCATAAAAAGCTTTTTCCTACTCTCTTCTCTCTTCATATACATATAGCCTCAGACCTCTCACCTTTCGCTCTACTTATTTCCTTCTCTGCGTTTTTGAAAAAGCTGGCACGCAAGCTTGCAAGCACAGGGTTATGTGCCATCGTGTATGTGTATGCATATATATGTACTGACTGCATCCGATGCAATGTTAATGGGAAGTTATAAGGGATACGAGCTTTAGTAGCTTGGTATATTGCGCAAGCTCGGAGTAGCAAAAAAAGAAAGTAAAAGACGAGGAAAAAGAATACAATTTTTTGAGATGAAGGATAACGAGCTTTGATAGCGAGAAGATGCGCCACTCTGAGTGTCAAATATCTATATGCCTTGTGCGGTCTTTTTCTCTTTCTCTCTCTTTTTCGTGTCTTACGAAATATTAATATGATGCTGGCGAACACGTTATAGGCTTCGTTCCATACAGATACACACTCGAACTACTTTTGTATGAAAGTTCGTATTTTTCGATTTATACGTTTTATATCTCGACTTTTGAGTTGGAAGCTTCTTTCAAATTGCATGTGATCAGTGTTATATGCTATATGTACGGTATATCGCTTCACAGACTTATGTATAACGAAAATATAATTTGAGCTTGCGCTGAGAATAATCTTTTATCGTTTATGAACTTTAAATTTGTTTTTGTAATTAAAAATTGTAACAAATAATTGTTATTTACAGCTTTTGTAGAAAAAGCATTGTATGCTTCTATTGATAAAGCTACTTCCAACAAATGTCTACTATATTATACGTAATATAATTAGAATTAAAGTCCGTATTAATTAACAAAATTATGGAAAACGTAACAATAATTCTCGGTTAAGAACTGGCATTTAAACAATAAACTCGCTTATGTATATATATGTATAGAACAGAGAGTGGTAAACAGAGAATGAGCAGAGTATTATAGTATCCCCCGCTAACTATCAATTCCACTTTAAAATTTTAATTGATCCCAAAAGTTTACTCTCTGTACTCTGCTCGTTCTCTCACTCTCTCTGACTCTCTGACTGTTGCTATTTTAGCAAACGACAATACGCCGCAAAAGCCTGGCTCCCCCCTCCCCCTCACCAACACCTTGTTTCGTTCATTAAAATCTCGCTACTGCCAAGCTGATGTGTATAAACTCTCGAGATAAATAGAGATAGAGACTAATATTCTACGCGAGAAACAATCCGAGACAATATAACACACAAAATAATATGTCAGTTTTAACGATATTTATTTCTCTCGATTTTTCAACGAAACGATAGGTAGCACACAAGTGTCTGTTTATTAAAAAATTATATTTAGAAATTGTATTTGTCGGGATCATGTTATGTTATGTTTGTTGTAGGAGAAACGACAGGTACGAAAATAAAAGTTTGATAAAATGTAAGGGTAATAATTATAGGATTGTTTTAAGGGTATGAAGGATGGGTCAGTTAAATTCTTGACTTTTACAATAGAGACGCAAAGTTGACTGGTATATATACTACGGAGAGAAGAACAACGATCCTTTTCTGAATATATATGTAAGCTGTGTTGTTGTTCGGCTTCGCCTCTCAAAAAGGATGTATACACACATAGGTATACACACCTTCGTTACTTGGATAGCTCACTCATTTTTTTTTCTTTCTTTTTTGTTTTAGTCCTTTTTCTTTCAGGCGTACTACACCAGATTTAATTCTGTTCCGTCTGCCGCCGCGTAGAGAGAGACTCTTTTATGTATCCCGTCCACCTCAATGCCAAAAACTACTTTTCTTCTTTTTTCTTCTTCTTCTTCTTTTTTTTATATTAAGCAGACGCAAAAGTTGCACGAGGTTGCCGAGAATAAAATGTATAAAAAAAGAAAAAAATGTAAAGCTACGAAAAGTTGGATGAGAGAGAGAGGGAGAGAGAAAAATAATAATTTACCAAAGTAAAAGTGTAAGAGAGGACCGTAACGAGGGCCTTGGTTTAAGTAGGTATTTTCAATTTGTTTGGCGCGGAGACGCAAGTTTTTCTCTTTTGTCGCGTGCGGACGCTTGTTTTATCCCCCTCATCTTTCCCTCCTCTAACCACCCCCTTTTTTTCCATCTACCGGTTGTGTTAAAAGCCGCTAATACTAGCAAGTAGCAGCACAGTTGTGAAAAGTTGTTCCGGGAAAACGATCTTTTAAGGGAATTAATACTGGTTTAAAAAAAAAAAAAAAAATAGAAAGAGATAGAGAAAAATCTGAAAAGGAAATTACCCGTAGACTTTAGTGTCTCGTGTATTTTCACGTAGTTTTTTTCAGTTAAAAATACTTAAAGTCTCAAGTAGTTTTAAAATTTTTTTTTATTTTACTTTTTCGAATTAATTTATATTTTTATTAATTATTTATTCTGCAAGGAGCGATTCAATGATTATTAAATTTAACAAATTTATTGCTAAATTAAAAGTTTGTGCTAAAGAGTATGATTTATATACTTCTCAAAAAAAATTTTTTATTAATATCATTAAAAAATATTATAATTACATTAATATATGTGATACTTAGAATCGTCTTTTAAAAGCCTCGTTACGATCATTAAAATAAAAGAAACATAAATTAAAAGAAACACATAATACTGAAAAGAAATAAAAAATACACCTACCTTTGTAAAACATATGTCAGCATGCAAACATAAATCAGCATTACATAATAATGAAAAAATGTAATAATAAGGAAATAATAAATGGAAGGAACATAAAAAAGTGCAATTTGTGTGTGAGTGAAAAAATAAATAAACAAAACATTTTTTTTTTTTTTAAGGTGGTGATGATGTTTTTAATCGTAAAATCAATAAAATTAATCAATTAAATAAATAAATTAAAAATTTATACACATATTTATATATATAATATATAATATATCTATATAATTTGATATAAAACATAAATAGGGTCCCGAGACTGGCTGGAGAGTACAACAGCGCGCGCATTCGCTCCGGAAAATCCGCTTCGAGGATTCTGATAACTCCGCGAGGACTTTTTCGTGCGCCTTTCTTTTTTTTTCTTTCGTTTATGCTTATTTTCGATCGTTGAACATAACAAAAAAAAAACGAGCAAAAATAATACAGTGAAACGTACAAAGCATGAGCAAAAATAAAATTATACATACATACGTAGAAAATATAAAAGACTATTAACGGGGTAGTGCAAGTGAATAAGAGAAAAAAATATTGTATATATATGAAGGGGTTAGGTGAAAAACAAATTTGATTAAAAAACGAACTAAAAAAGTCTCTCGCTTGGTCTCGTCTCCTCGCGTACAAAATAAAAACGCTCGTTTGCGCACAAGACAAAAACAAAAAACAAAAAAATTGAAGAAAAAAAAAATTAAAAATAAAAAAGAACAAAAAAAAATGTTTGAGAGCGTCGAAGGTGACGTTATGTATAAAAGTAAACGCAGCGCTAAAGAGAAAGAGAGAATTCGTGAGAAAAAGACGTAAAAACGAGGCCTCGTCTTTCTTCTTCATATTTTTTTTTCTTGCGAAAAAAAAGTTGCCTCTCTTTCTCACCACCTTCGCGTCGTCGTCTTCATCGTCATCGTCAAATTCTCAGCCTTCTCCGTTTTTCTTTTTTTTCTCAATGCAACTCGTTTGCTGCTTTGTTTGCTAGGAGTTTTTTTTCTTCATTATCATTTATTTTCATTTTTCTCTCTTCTCTCTAAAAATCCTTCGCTGCTGTGCCTCGAAAGCTCGAGCGCCGTTTGCCTCGTAGGTCCTTTTGTCAATTCCTTTTATTCTGTGTTCTGGTTAATTAACTTATCTAGGGATTGGCGCATATACGATTTACGAGCCATGACTGATATATATCTACTATTTCTCTTTCTCTCTTTCCTTTTTTCTTTTATTCTATTTTCATTAATTTACAAACTTATTACACTCGCAACGCAAATCACCACATTTTACTAATTAAAATCTCGTTGATTTTTTTCATTTTTTTTTCTTTCATAATTCTCGATATCCTTCCTTCCCACAACCTTGCCTCAGACTCTCACGAGTTTGCGAATATTGGTCATAGTCGACTGCTCTTTAATGGTTATTTTTTTTTTAATCCTTCAAAATTTTGGATTTTTTTATTCAAGATTTTATGAGTAAATGTAGGTAAGCGTTAAATTTTCTTTTTCTAAAATTATTACACTACGTTCAAATCTGTTTCTGTTGAAGAAGCATTATAAAATTACGATAGATCTTTTTCGATTTGACGATTTATTTACAATATAAGCAATCAATATAATAAGCAACCATACGATATTTTTATGTACAATCATTATTTCTATATTTATTAAACTCTACGAATAACTCAATAATAATTAAAAATAATAAAAAAAAACATCGAAATTTCTCTATGCATAATACTTCTTCAAAAAATCACATCTAATCGAATATCTATGATCTTTCAAAAATTTATCTCTTACACAACAACAAAAAAAAAAGAAAGAAATCACATTACAAATAAACAAATATATAACCACTGCACTCGTCATTCTTATATAATATTATATACAATCAAAGACAAAAAAAAAGATTTCTCAAACAAAAATCAATAAAAGTAAATATAAATTTAAAAAAAAAGAGAGAGCGAGCATCATCGACCAGGGACCAAATGAAGTTCTCAAGCTAAGGCAGATAAGAGAAAAGCGCTTTCGACAATAAGCTTTAACATTACAATTACGTTTAATAAAAAAAGAAGATAACCAACAATAATGAGTAAAAATAGAAACGCCGTCTCAGTTTTTCTTAAGCTTCCAAACAATCATCAACGCTTATTCTGCCTCGCTTGATTCTTCATTACCTAAATTTTTGATTTTTCTCTTCATCATAAGTACATCTTGCCCGTCGATCATGCGAGTAGTCGTTTAAACCATCCATATACATGTATCCGTCTTTTGTTCCGGTGATCGTACATAGTTGCATCTCCTCATCCCCGTGTCATTTTCGCTCCATATCGTTATCGCATTATTATCCGTTATAACGTTTTAATACGCGCGCGCTTTATAATAATCATACAAATAATCATAATAATAATTATAATAATAATTATAATGATAACTATAATAATAATAATAATTGTAATAATCGCAATAATCGTAATAATCGTAATAATAATAATAATGATAATAATAATAGTTATGATATTAGTAATTATGATAAACTTTTGCCCGGAGAGCTTTTATTCGCTTGCTCGTTTATTCGCAAGCTTGAAATTAAGTTGGTAAGATAGAGGGGCAGGGAAAAAATAAACAGGCGTTAAAAGAAAAATTAAAAGAGGCGAGAATTGATGAAGAAAGAATGAGATAGATGAAATTAAGTTTGGAGTGAGGGTTGAGGGGGTGGGGGTGGGGGTGTGATTCCGTTGGGATCGAGATCCGGGACTCTTTGGTATGATTTTCTGTACAGAAACGATAAGAGAGACATGAGAGAAAGAGATGTTTGTGCTATACCGAGACGAGAGTTAAGAGAGATAGCGATAGATATATACAATTGCTGATGTGTTTGCTAATTGTTATTTTGTTTCAAGCTACGTATATTGACTTTCGATAAAAAGCTAAGCTTGCACCAGCTGTATTAAATAAAAATTAATAAAATAAAGAAAAAAATAAGTGAAATAGAAATTAATTGTTCGTTAAAATATTTCTAAATTTCCTAATAGAATAGTAGTTCAAGTTTAACGTAAAAGTATTATAAAAGCACACACACACACACACACACACACACACACACACACACACACACACATATACACGAACCTATTACGCGTTCCACGCACGAAGAAGAAGACGAGGGGTCCAAGATTGAGAATAAAACGAGTAGCGCTTTATACAGTCGTAATAGCCAGACGTGGACGCCATATGCTCATAAAAATTGCGAGGGTTTAAAGAAGAAAAATAAGAAGTGAAGGAAAAAAGAGAGGAGGGTATGAAAAGCGGAAATACTTGTACTGGATATTCGCGTAGCGTAGGGGAGGGGGCTATATATATGATGTCCATGGGTAAAGCCCTTCGTGAGCGCGTCTACGCGCTGCTGAATTTAAACGGCGAATGTAGAGCGAGCTTGCAAGCTCTCGCGAATGTCATTGCGGATTCAAAATCTCAGTATTCGCCGGGTAACCCTCTCTTACTGGAAACCCCTCATCTTTTTTATTTTGAGCTTGTTCTTTTACTTGGAAGAAAAAGTACTTTTACCAGTTCACCATGAATGTGTGTGTGTGTGTGTGTGCTATATGTTAACTGGGTATATCTATTTTATTTACTGTAAGATTAGTCCAAGAACTTTTTATCTTAGTTGTAACGGATACTCGCGTGTGCAAACTCTGAAATTGAAATTTTTATTAATATTTGTAATATAATAAGTTTTAGTTGGCCTTGAATTTTTAATCATGTACAATGAAATCATAAATTTGAATGTCTTTTTTCTGCTTTGAAATTTTACAATTCGCTATTGTTTTAATAAATTTGAAAGAAAGTTATAACTTCAATGGAACAACCTTCAAAAAATTTTTAAATTTTCTTTCTTTTGCACAAAAGCTCTTAAAAAAAAGAATTTAAAAATTTTTCGACTTGTATTTTTTTCATAAAACACCAGTTTAAAAAAAAGAGTATAAAAATTCTCAAGTACATAAAACTTAGCTGTACCATTTAAACTACTCTCCAATTCACATCAGTAAATTTATTAAAAAAAAAATTTATACTTCATCTCTCGTCTCGTAATTCTCTTCTATATTTACCCTATATATAAAACAAGCAGCACACACCAAAAAAAACTATTCTCGTTCATTCAATTTGTCGCTCATAGTAGAAAAAAATGAAGAAGAAAATCCAAGATATTTCTAAATATTAAACTCGTACATGAATTAACAATTAAAAAATAGTCCTATCGAAAAAATAATAGAAAGAGAGAAAGAGAGAAAAGTTAATAGAATAAAATATGTATCAGGTTGTGGGGGAAAGGAACTCGGTTATACACTATATTATTATATAGGTAATCGAGTACATTTTTCGGCGTACAGGCAATCCAGTGACTCGGCCATATTATATATATTGTATAGCTCGGCTACTTCTATTTGCCACGTCGCCTGAAATACAGTCTCATCTCGTTCTAAGAGGATACACAGGACCGCACGAGATGATATTATACGCTGCTCATCCTACTTAAGACCCGCGGTCCTTGTCCTCGCTTTAATGCCCCAACGCAAAAAATTTGTCATTTTATGTATATATTTATATTTTTCGTTATATCGTAGTCGTCATCGTAATCGTCGTAGTCATCGCTGTCGCAATGGCTTTATATAACGACAAAGGCTCGCCTCGTATTGTATAGTTGCCTTATGTGTATATAAATATATATGTAAAAAAGCTATGTCTCGGGCGCGCTATATATTATTATCTACTATGTTGCCTTCGTCGCTTGGCGGCTTTTTTTTTTATTAATTATATTCGCTCAGATTGCTTAAATCAGGCTCATTAATTAATTAATTGATTTATTTATTATATTTATAATAGCTGACTGTCTACTCGTGAACTGCCACGAGACTGTTTATAATTTTTGTGTTTATATGTACAGACATGTGTCTGTGTCTGTGTGTATATGTGTGCGCATAAAATTATGCGGGCATAATCATATGCGCGCGCGCGTGTGTGTGTGTGTGTTTGTGTGGGTGAGTAGGCTTGAGTGTCGTTAAATCGCTTGCTTTGGGTATATATTTATATGTGCGTGTGCTTTCGTACGAAGCTTATGTGTCTAGGTGTACACGCTGCTTATATATCTAACTGTGGCCGCTGGCTCTAATATGTATCGTTGCTTTTACATGCATACTTGCATATATATCTATATATCTTTATATATACGCGCGTAATATAATTATATGTATATATTTATAAATATATATACGTAGAAATATATATACTTTTTTTAAAACGTGAATACGTGTGTGACTTGTCTTTTTTCTTTGTTTGATTATCGTATTTGTTTATTTAATTGAAATTGTTTTTTTTTTTAATTATCGTGCAATATTGACTCGTTTTGGCTTTTCGCGTGCGAGAGAGAAAAGATAAAAACAATGTCCGGGGAAACGCCATCAAGTTAAGACAACGAAAACTCATATGGGCCCCGATTAACTATCGCTAGCAGTAGTACGAGGTCGATAATCCGAGTTTGCATGAAAAAGGTGCTCTGTGCCTGTTATACACACTTCCGGTACTGATGACGTCCTTGGTCTCGCATCTCAGCCCCGTGAAACCTTCTGCGCATCTGTAACAGGCAAAAAAACAAAACATGTTGTTAGACTTAAAATATTTTTTAATCATTTATTTATTTGTTTATTTTTTTTTTTTATTATACTATGCTAAAAACATTTAAGTTATATTTATATAATTAAGAAACTTAATCTTAAGAATGTTTAATCAATATATTTTATCTAGTACAACTTTAAAAAATATAAACAATTGTTTCGTCCTCAAATTTAAAAAGTATGTTCTGCAAGTGAAACAAACTAATTTTGATCAAACATGATGAAAATATTGTTAATTTTAAGATGGATTGTATTTCAGTTTTATAAAATATTTACGGATAAATGGTGATGAAATATTATTAAATAAGTTTATTTGTATTTAATTTTTTATAAATGTTTTAATTATAATTTTTAATTTAAAGTTTTATTATATAAATTTCATGCGTAAAAAGCAGGGACATTATTTTTAAATATTATATTTGGATGGTTTTTAAACATCCTTTGATCTTATAATAAGAACGAACAATTTGTAATATTTTTAAAAATAGCTCAATTTTAATGTATTCACGAGAGACTCGTTTGAAATGATTAATTCGTTATTATGACAAATTTTAGCTTGCAAATTTATATCTACAAATTAATTTTCATCATAAGATATTTAGAAATATATAGCCATATATAAATTTTCTAATTACTCATCGTAAAATTGTACTTTCTATTATCATCTTAACTTACTCAACTAAATAACCTAATTACAATTTTTTTTCAAAAATCATAAATCAATAAATTTGATTTCATTTCCTTAAAAATTTAATAAATATTTTTGAACTACAAAAGAAAGAAAAAAAAAGCTGAAAAAAACGTCCAATTCATATTCTCAGGGCACTCAAAAAAATTATTAGCAAACTGTGCTATATAACTCTGAAAACTAGACAAACAAACAGCTGAAATCTAAAAAGTAAGAGATGTTCACGAGAGCAAGAGAGACCAAGATATGAAGACGCGAGTAGCCAGTAAGTTGAGCTGTAGAAAATAAACGAAACGAGAAAGAGAAAGAAAGAAAGAAAAAATAAAAGAAAAGCACGAAGAGGATTGGAGGAAAGAGGTCGAGCGAAGTTTCGTCACGGAGCGAGCGGAATTTCTTAAATATGTGTGTGGTGTGTGTGTGTGTGTGTGTGTGTGTGTGTGTGTGTGTGTGTGTGTGTATGTGAGTAAGGTATGTATCGCTATACAGTTTGGCATATGCTACTCAAACACTTATATGAACATATTCGAGGGTATGACTAAATCGGACTCTCGAACTCGAGGGGAAATCCTGACCGACTGGACTTTCCCATGTTTATACTTATACGTGGCTGGATCATATAGGTAGCCATAAGCCTTATATAAGTAAGCTCGGCTTGCTGAAAATGCCACTGGTTTTCTCTATATATTTTGCACATGCAACTATTGCACTGCTACCGATGAATTTTACGTGCCTGGATACGCGTGCGTGAGCTTTTGAGTGCTTTAAATGGGCTTCTACACACACACACACACACACACACACACACACACACACACACACACACACACACACACACACAAGTGGGGAGGAAAATAAATCAAAATGACTTGAGTCAAAAGCTTTGAAAAGTCGAGAACGAATAAAAGCAAAAAAGAGAGGGAAAGAGAGAGAGAGAAGAGAGTTTGTGGAGTAGTATATATAGGGAGCGATTCAACGACAACTACTACGACGACGACGAAAACGTAGCTTGAGGTTTCATTTATTTATAGGCCCAACACGAGTGTCTATATAATGCGGCTATGTTTCGTTCTTTTGGTAGCAACTTTCCTCGTATAAGAGAGAGATAGAGAAGAAGAAGAAGAGATGGAGAGGAAGAGAACGGCGGTCAAGGAACGCGAACGGCACTTACTTGGATATAGAAAAGAGAGCTGTGAGATAGAGAGAGAGAGAGAGAGAGAGAGAGAGAGCTCTAGAGATGAGTAAACGAGAGGACGGCAAAGTAACAAATAGAGAGGAAGAGAGAGAGAGAGAGAGAGAAACATTTCGAGGGAGGGTGGAGTAAATGAGATACGAGCTGGAGAAATAAATAGCGAAAATTTGGTATGTATGTGTGTATGTGTTCTAACTCTCGAGAACTAGACAGACTGAAATATGGTAAAAATTTCTAGGGTATATGTGCTGATGTTACTGTTACTGCTCTTGGATGCTTTAATTATTTACTACGAGATAAAGAAAGAGAAAGAAAGAGAAAGAAAGAGATTTTACTTTTTATGTGGAGAACAGGTATATAAATTGGATTAATCGGTAGATTTATTAATATTGATTTTTTTTTTTTATTCGTGGAGCTTTATTTATGCGAGTCGAGTAGAGATCTATGTTTAAGACTATTTATCTATATACATATAGTTGGCGAAATGGGAGTGTAAATTAAAACGTAAATTTAGAATATTTATTGTACGGGGTGGTGTATAAGGGATTAACAAATGGTATTTCGACAATGTATTTAGTGATTTGTTTCTTATTTAGCTTGAAGAAAACGTTAATTTTAAGGAATACCTATATTTAATTGTTGATTAACATTTAATATACAGCTTTGTAAGTAGAGATTCTAATCCATTTTTAGTGATGATTTGTTTTTGTTTAATTTAATAATAATAATAATAATTTAATAAGGTAAAACTAAATTTAGTACTTTACTAAATTAATGTAGATACTGAACTCAATAATAAATATTAACACTTTGAATTTTTTAAATTGTTCCTATTCTCATTCCTCACTCAACTCAACTACCACTAAAGGAAATAAATAAAAAAAAAAAAAAAAAATCACATTATTCTTCACGAGAATAACAACTCATTTGAACACGTCATATGTGTACGGTAGCCCTCATTATTTTTCAAGTCACATTATATAACACAGCACAAGCTAATCTCACTATTCCATTCTTCCCATTCCTACACTCATATTAATAATCACAGACCGACTGTAATTCACCACGTCGTGCAACTCTCTTGTTCCTATATAATAAAAAAATAACAAACCAACACAGACATCAAGTGCACAAAGCAGCCGACGAAAAAAAAATAAATAAAAAAAAAAAATAAAAAAAACCCAGACTGCTAGGTTAGTTTAAAAAAGTGGAGCATACGAGAGACAAGAAAAAAAAGAGTCACACTCTGTCTCGATGTCCGGACATTCTCTCTCTCTCTCTCTCTCTCTCTCTCTCTCTCTCTCTTTCTCTACACCACGAAGAATCTTATTTTTGGGGAGAATTGGGCCGAAGGCATGCCTTACAAAAAAAAGAGACATACAAACTCCATATACCTCAGGCATATATATAAATTCGACATCTTTCCTCGAATCTTCCTCAGCTTATATATCTCACCAAAGTCTTTTTATCTCCTATACCATCATATTATAAGCTTCCGTCCACGAATGCATCCATATGGCAATTGAAAAAAAAGCACGATGCTCATATATATATATATATATATATACTACTCCTACTCTATATATCTTCCCTTTCGCAACCTTTTTCGCGTCGACCGCCAATTAAACGCTCTCGAGAGCTTTCCAGAAAAATAAACAGCACCAGCTCACGTATACGGATAGCCTTGTATTTTTAGTGTCGCTAAAGTCAGAAACGAAAGAAAAGAAAAAAAAAAAGAAAGTGAGAGAGAAAAAAGTGTGTGGTCTGTATTGTATAGCGAGAGACGATATTTATTTTACAGTCAATGGTAGAGGGATGATGGGGTATAGACGACAGTAGTAATAGCTCGGCTCAGATCAGACAATCGATAGTTGGATAAATATACCTATATGTATACAGGTGCAAGAAACCGCATGTATTTTATAAAAAAAGTAATAATATGTAATATGAAAATAAATTATTTTTTTTATGCATGTAATGGATACTCGTCTTGTTTACGTTTTTTATGTCAGCTGTTTGAATATAGACATAGTTAAAGTCTATTAAACATGTGTTTTGATACCTATGATTTACATATGTAAGAAAGATTTATTTGACCAGATACCATGTATTAAAAAAAAAATGAAACATTATTATTATTATTTTTTGGGTCTCAGTTGCTCGTGATTAGAAAGATAAAATTTTACGATGCTGCTGCGACATCATAAATTATTATAAGATATCATATAAATGCAACATAAGTAGCTTTAAAAGTTGATTCAGCGAAACATTTAGTTTTGGTAAACTTAAAGCATAAGCTTTTTTTATTCAATAAAACAATTATAAATTTACTTGAAGCTTTACGAATAAAAATTTACTTTTACAATGCATTTCAAAATGTCTATTCTTTTACTTATACTTCTAAGTGTTCATATTTTCGAAACAACAGCTTACGGTAAGAACAATTTTTATTTTAACTATAGACTAATATTTTCGCGAGAACAAAATTTGCACCTGAGCACAGCAAGGGTAGCGATCATATAAAAATGTAAATAATATTATCTTTGAGGAGCATAAGATATTTTATTTACGAATTTGAAAATAATGATGCTATTATATTATAGTTAGCTAAAAAATCAGAACAAAAGATTTTTAATATTATATGCAAAGCAAAAAATAAATATTCCATTATTTCTTTGGGGAGTAAAAATTATTTTTTATAATTATTTCAAAGTCAATAATAGGATCATTTTTATTTTTTAGTCAAAAACAAAATTTATTTTTTAATTGGTAAAAAAATTATATCAGTATCATTTGTAAGAAATAAATTTGTTACCAATCAAAAAAACAATATACTTATGATTTTACTTCTTGCTTCATAAATAATTATATTATAATTAACTTATCTACACCTCTATAAACATAATTAAAATTTATTTTGTTTGTACAATTTTTTTCTTTTTTTTAGATTTTAATTTTTACTTGTCCTGTAGATAATTCTAATATAATAATAATCATAATTATTGTGCTAATGAATAATTATTAATATTTGTTAAATAATTTTTTGAATAATATCAATTTTCATTATTTTATTGGTAATTCAATTATAATCAGTTTTAAAAGTATAAAATTTGTATTTTTTAGTTTTAATTAAAAAAGATCAACATCTGAAATGTCAAGTCAATGAATTTATGTGCTGTGATGTGTCGCGTATACAAAATGAAGAATGTCCTAGTTTTAAATGTTGTAAACGTAAAACAACTAGCTCAATTTAAACCATCTATTGTACAATTTTCAATTTTTTTAATTTTAACAGCTTCTATAATTTAATCTTGGTTTGTAATATTTACCTCTTGGATGACAATAAACAATTAATAAACTATTAATACGAGAAATGATAATTATTGTTTTAATTATTTGAAATGATTCGTTAACTAATCTATACAGTTAATTGTTTTCAAGCTTAGAATTCTTCAAATCAAATGTTGATTTCGAAGTTGATATTGAGATAACATTGCACAAGAGCTGTTTCGATTAAATTATTTGATTGAAATTTGAATTTTTTTATCTCGTCATAAGTGTTAATTTTATTATACTCTAATATACGAAAATAAATTAATAATAAATTTTCACACTTTCAAATGAAATTTATTTCTTTTTTAATTATTATTCTAGTATTGTTCTGTATTAATTTTTTTGATAATTGCAATTTACTAATACTATTACAAAATCATAAATAAAATAGTTTAGAAATTTGTACTTATTCAAGTTCATATCTTATTTATTGTGAATATAATAATTAATTTTAATTTCACTAAATTCATATTTTTCTATTTTCTATTAAAAGATAATTATAAAAACGATATCTGATAAATGATATAATCAGTCGAGTGGAGAACTCATAATATTATTACAATTTTAAGATTGACATCATTAGATAATGAAGATTAAACAAAATTATCAATAACGTAAGCTGAATTATTAGAATACATTAACATTTAAGTAAGTTAGCTTAAAAAGATTACGAAAATTTCTAAGAAATATAAAATAAAAATTTGGAATTTTAATTAACGAAGTCTTAGAACATAATAATTATGCAAAAGTATTAGAAGAATAATAAGAAATTACGCTATTGATTTGCTGTCAATTTTTTTTCAATGTTCTTTATTCATAGTACAAACGTTTTGGCTGTTTTGAAAACAAATCTTCAGCCCTCTTCAGGTACAAATATCAGCTTATAAAAAGTTTTTATTTTTATGATTTGATATACAATTGTTCATGAGAAAATATTTTTTAATCTGATTAAAATTATTTTAAAATTTTAAAACCTCTGGCTATCAGATTTTAAAAACTAAATGAAACCATTTATTTAAAATAAAAACAAACATAAAAAAAACAATGTTACATTGTTATCACCGAAAAAAGATACAAATATTTGAAAACAGTACAATATCATAATATCCCTTATATTAAAAAACATTGAATTTTTCGTTAAATTCTGCGGTCAAACAATTCAAAATATTCACCTGCCTCTCCAAGCTTTTTTTGATAAAACTGTACCCGACATACATACACACGCACGGATATACCTACACATATTTATACCTTTTCCATTTGCATATACGAAACGTCCATCGCAATAATGGGCTCGTTAACGCATGCAGTCATCCTCTCCCGTCACCCTTTATTTTTATTTTTTTTTCTTCCTCCCCTTTTTTCCCCTCTCCACAACCAGATCAAACAAAATCGAGCGCGGCGTTAAATTACATTTTAAAACGCGCATTTTGCAAAACGATCGCCGTAGAGCTACAAGCTTCGCCTTTCCAATAAAAAAAAAAGAGAGATAGAGATAGAGAAAGAGAGTATAGAAGAGGAATAAGCGAGCAAACGCCTATTTTTCACAGCACCAACTCGTAGTAACCCATAGAATGTACCTATATATACGTATACGCTATACGTGTAACGTATAGTTCTTTTTCTCTATCGCGTAAAATGAAACTTTTTTAAAACAATCCGAAGCGATATATCTGGCTTATCTATTAAGCTCAATGAAAGTGACGCCGAGATACTCTCTGAATGGAAAAAAAAAAAAAAAAAAAAAGGTGGGAGATTGTAAAGAGAGGAGAGGGGTCGGGGGAGAATGGCAATAACGTGATAGAGTGTATAGAGAAAGAAAAGGTAATAGAAAAGCTTGTAGTATATGCTAAAAAAGAGAAGAAGAAAGAAAATAAAATAAAATAAAATAAAATAGCCGCGATAAAAGCGGGCGCGTGAAAAAAACATATAAAGGGACAAGAAAAGAGATCGCACGAGGAGAACGTTTAGTATGGATAGTACTGTATTGGAGAGGAGCTAGCAGAAGAAGCAGCAATTCCCAAACGTTATATCCGCTTGAAAATTACAGCGTGTTGATCACCTGATTTTCCCTAGTGGCACGCTTGTATCTTTATACCCTACTCTCTATACCTTCTATTCTTTCTTTCTATTTTATCTATATATCCATGTCCCCTTCTTTTTCTATCTTGCTTCTTCGAGCGCGTTCACTTTTTATTCCTCTTACTATCTCTTTAAATTGGATAACGCTACTAGGTGCTGTAAGAAAGAAAAAAAATTTTATTTTGGTTTTTTTTTTCGCGAAAGGAATATTTTGCTTGTGAAATATATATAGGTATACAAGATAGTTTGGTAGGGGGTTTTGAAATCATGCTGAGCTGACTAGAGAGAGAGTAACAAAGTTGATGAGAAGGATGAACAAGGTGGTTGGAAAAAATAAGGATAATGGGAAACTTGATGGTAAAATTTTATCTTTGAGATGTTGATGAGAGGGAAATATTATACTTTGATATACCTTTTTTTCTTTTATTTTTTGTGTCCTGGTGTTGATAGAATTTATTTAAACATCTTTTAAAGCTTTAATCAAGTGTATCATCATCTCTGCAATAGAATATCAATGACCTTATAAAAAAAACAAATTTATTTTTTTATTCTATTAGAATAATGAATATTTTCACACTAAATTTATTTACATTTACACGGTGGTAGCACACCTGTTTTCTTGTACATAAATTACATCAAGAGGAAGTACGCACGCGTAGCATTAGTGCTTTTTGGCGCAACTCTGCATTACACACGCACACATGTATACACTGTACACTAATAGAATTGAAAAGCATATGAAATGAAAATTAGAGAAGAAAGAATATATATATATATATACATTTACAGTTTGACGCTGCACCACAAGTACATATTCCCTAAAATAAGCAGTAGTAAAGGAGGACACGAAAGAGAGAAAGAGTTAAAGACCTATCCACACTCACAAAAAGAGAGAGAGAGAGAAAGAGACAATGCTTGGGAAAAGCCAAAATAATGCAACATCACATTATACTTCCATTTTCACGGACTTTACGCGGTTTAAAGAGCATAAAATAGCCCCAAGCATATAGCTACTGTACAGTGTTCTCCACCCGTATCATATACGCACGTATAGGTACAGTTTTTGCTCATTGAATAATCATCAGGAATAAGCCAAATAAACCGCTAAGCTTAAAGGAAGGATACATATATAATACATAATATCTATATCCTACGAAACAAAAACAAAAAAAGTAAAAAATGCGCTTTTCATACTTTTACGTAATATACACTCATATACATACAGACTGGTACATTTTATGGAGAAAAAATAAGTAAAAGGTCAAATTGATGCTACTTTATTAGGAAAGTAGATTTTATGACGATAATACGTATCTGAGAGTTAATTTCATGCAAAGACATCAATGCACTTGGTAACAATTGTAGATCATCGGGAATATTTGGATTTAGCTCGATAATATAGTTAATTAATTCCAAATTAAGCTGTGTCTTATTATTTAGTTTCTAAATTTCACGATGCAAGATTCTGTAATTCGATGGTGTGTTGAAGGGACCAGCCATATGTATATTTGCTACGCTTTGGTACCCATCTACACACACACACACACACACAGCAGCAGTGAATGTACGGGGATGACTGGAAAGTTTAGCATCTGTCCAAAATCGAGGTGGTGCGGAGTTGAACTTTGAAGAGAGAGAGAGAAAGAGAGAGAGAGAGGAGAAGGAATTGGTGGTGGTGGTGGAATATATATACGCACGACCGGATCACGTTTACCTCGCGGTTGGAGACTCTAGCTCTCGTATCAATCCCACCACGTACCTCTGATGTATATATACATGTATGGTATATATAGGTATATGTATATCTGGAGAGGAAAAGAGAGAAGGGGGTTTTGGCTGTTTGCTCTGGGTTATAGACGCGCGTAACTTGATTGTTCGCGATTTCGCTGCGGGCGAGCGTTGGAAATCGTTGGAGCGCTTGTCGTCACCACCACCGCTACCACCATCCTACAGCTGCTGCTGCTTTATATAGCTCTTGTGCTTTCACGGACACACCTTGTGGACTTTCAGATTCCTGCGGTTATGGCGTATATATGTACATGTGACACACTTGCTTCTATCATATAGCTGTATATGTGTATATTTCTTGTGGTCGTGATATTGAGAGAGCTATACGTGAGTATGTGTGGCTGTGTATGCTGAGGAGATGGAATTTGTGATTTTTCTTTGAAAATTTCATATATGGATGTAAAGGAGGATATATATTGGGTATATTGTGGTTTGCCTTGTTTTTTGGGGTGAGTTTGTGGAGATTGAGTTTTTGAAATCTAGGTAGGGTGAATGGTGTAATAAGGTGGAGAAGGATATGATTCGTTGATTTGAGAAAATTTTGTTGGTTGACTTGATTATAATACTGTTTACGTATAAGAAATGTATGTTATTTATTAAAATAAAACATAATAGTCCTATAAAAAAGTGTTTGATTAATTTTTCTGTAGACATTTTATTTTCTTTGACATCGTACAAGAAATATCTTGAATAAATAAAATATTCAAGTAAAATAAGCGTAAAAATAAGAAATAAAAAAAGGGAGTGATTATTTTTTCAAAAACTGATGTAAATTTGCTTTAGCGTTTTAAAAACATCCCTCCTCTGTTTGACTAAAACAAATATTTTTTAAAAGAATGCAGAGATAACGAAGAGAACGAAAAATGCTCAAATAACAAACCTCATAAGTTATCTTAAATTTGATATTTCCATCCGTGAATTACTGATATTTTTAACTCGGCAATATATAATGAGCAAGTCATTATGAAAAAAGAATAGTTTAACCAAAAATTTATTTAAGCCTAAAATTTATATTGTAAAAATATTTTAAAATATTCATTAAAAATTCATAAAAATATTTCCATATTTACAGATTACTCAATTCAACACAAACTTAAAAAAAAAAAAGGAAAAAGACTACCCAATTTTTTTTTCTAATAGTAAAATTTATTTTACACACATCCAAGCACAAAACCTTTCCTGACTCAATCCTTTATACACTACATACCATCGATCACCAACGACCAGCACTATACTCTAAAAGACTTTGCAAAATACGTTAGTTCAAATTTATTCTTCCATACACGTAACTTAAATTTCCTTCTCTTTATTTTTTTCTTTTTCAAATTCAACCATCTCCCTTCCTTCCTCATCCTCCTCTTTCAACACATATCCAGCCACCATAAAATTCTTCTGAGATTCAAAAGCTTGCAAGTCTCTCTTAACGCAAAACGAACGTCGTCTTCGTCGTCACCGTAGTCGTCATTTGGTTGCTTTAGTTTTTTTTTTCACTGCAGACATTAGACCCCTCTTTTTCTATCACGACTCACACTCGCTAAATAAACATCCGCATGGAAGCGAAAGGTGCGAAAAGAAGCCAGCTGTAGATAAAACGGAAGCATGATGACGACGACAGAACTCCTTTTGCAAACACACGTACGCAAAGACACACACACACACACACACACACACACACATTTACAAGTAGGGCCAGAGGCGTAAAACTGGAAGAGACTCCCAGTTTGCTATGCTTCTCTTACTCTCTATACATCTACTTTCCTTTAATTCTCTATCTCTTAGACACACACTCACACCCACACACACACACACACACACACACACACACACACACACACACACATCCACTCTCTTTCTTTCTCTCACTATATATCCGGTACGGTACACACACCAAAGTGTGCGTACACATTAATTTAGGCGCCAGGGCTTGGTAAGTATGGCGGTAAGCCGACAACGACTTTGGTACCAACAGCAGCAGCAGCAGTTGCCACCACCGATACCACTACGCTCGAAAAGTAAACGAGAGACGCTTTTGCTTGCTTGCTTGCTTACTTGCTCGCTCACTTTTGCTGCTGCTGCTGCTACTGCTAACGCTAAGGAACTTTTTCGCGGTTTACTTAATTTAATAACGCTTTCTGGGAAATGCAATTTCAAAGATAACACTTAGCTTCTACGTGCAAAAGCCAGAAACTCAATGTGTGTCCAAGGGGGGGGGGAGAGTTGTAAGCAAGCGTTGGCCTCTTTCTCTGTTCTTCACCTTTTTTTGTACACGGGCACATGAATCAAGAAAGCTCAAGTCTTTATATGTGCGTGTGTGTGTGTGTATGTGAAAATATTTATTTATATATATACATATGCTTAGGAAGCGAGTGGGTGGACGCGGATGCGCGAACGAGCTGCAGAAGTGGAACGAAGCGTCTGTGGACGATACGAGCGGAAAACGCGTACCAGAAACAGAGAAAGAGAAAGAGAGAGAGAAAATTAGGCGATGTATACTAACCACGGGGACGTGAAAAAGTGAGAAAAAACAAAGAGAAAACACAGGTTAGAGAAACGAATGAAAAAAAGAGGGGGGGGGGGGGTTGGCGAGGGTAAGGAGGGAAAGAGTACGAAGAGCGGAAGTGGCGCGTGTACGTGAGAGGTTGCATAAGAAGGGAGAGGGAGTTGGTGGATGAGAGAAAAAGAAAGGGGGGCCGAGAGAAAGAGAAGGAAGAAAATAGAAGAGAGCGAGGTGGTGAATTAGAGAGGAAGAAATGAATGAAACAGAGAGAAAGAAATAAATGTGTGAGTATGTTTGTGTGTATGTATACGAAAGTGGGGTGGTAAAAAATGGAGGTAAAGTAAGTGGGTAGGGTATGGAGGAGAGGTAAGCGAAGTACCAGTCGCGAGAAGAAGAAGCTAATGAACGGGTGATTGCGAGTAGGAAAGAAAGAAAGAGAGAGAGAGAGAGAGAGAGAGAGAGAGAGAGAGAGCTGTATAGAAAATAAAAATGGTAAGACTTGGTGAAAGGAAGTGGCATGATATGGATTGCGCATCATTATCGTATATTATCTCGTATATATACGTTTGCATAAATACGCGCTTAAGAGAGAGGGTGGTGGTTATAAAGCTTGCACAGAGAGTCAGAGAAAAAGAGAGAGAGAGAGAGAGAGAGAGCTGCTAGCCATGAGCTTTTCTCTTCTTATACTGTATACTACTGCGTTATCATTATTTTTAAGCTCTTGAGCTTTATATCGTGACCTGCTGCTGCTGCTACTTTTTGGATGGCTTGTCCTCCCTCGTGAAATACTAGGAAATACATTTGTGGATTTTAAAAGACGTATAAAATATTTATTTTTTCATCACTTCTTTCCGTCAATCTTACTTTCTTTATTTCTTTAATTAAATAACGAATAATTTTTGACGTTATTATTATCACTAATAAGATTTTTTATTTTTTTATGCACATCAACAAAATATTTATTTTTACTTCAAGTAATATTATAATTATGTATCAACTGATACAAATGAATATTAGTATACACATACGTTAATGTAGATGAAACGATTTCTTAGCCACAAAATACGTTTCTTCCGTTCGATTATTTATAAACCAAGCGCTTAAGCAAGCTTTTGCCTCTCCAGTTTTCTCTCTCTCTCTCTCTCTCTCTCTCTCTCTCTCCTGAAATACATTTTAATTGGTCTAATGTATAAATAAACCTCCCGCACGAGTAGGTATAGAGTTATATAGTGATGAGTTATATAGCACATAAGCAACACACATACACACAAACAAGCAATTATAGACTGACCATGGAAGGGCGACACATACTCATCTTCTCTCTCTCTCTCTCTCTCTTTTTATACATTCTCCGACTACCAGTCGCGACTCAAAGCTCGCCAAAAACAAAAAACAAAAAAGAGAGAAAGCTCAAATATAATCATATTTCAAAAGGTAACTTGCACCATTTGAAACAAAAAAAAAAGTTGCGGCTCAGAAAATATAGACAAGAGTCGTTTGGTTGAAGATGCTTAAAGAGTTTTTAGACTTACAAACTTGATACCTACACAGAGCAAAAAGAAAAAAGAAAGAGAGATTGTATATAGAACTTTTGTAGCCAACAGAAGCTCTGGAAAAGCGAAGTCAAGTAAAAGCGCAAGGGCGACTGTACATATTATACACCCATGCGGCTCCTTGCCACATATAAGACGAGTAGGATAATATAAAAGAGAAAGAATGAGGCTGTAATCATTTTCGAGTACTTTATTTTTGAAAAAAAAAGCTAAAACCCAGTGCCTGGTACACCACCAAGCTATAATACCAAAAGCATTGGTACAGCGTTGCTTTAGCTCCACGAGCTTGCGCGCGCGAGCTTGCGTCCGAACTGGGCTACGCGAAGAGCCGTCACCCAAGGATGCTATAGCCATCACGAGCTTGCAGAGAAGAAGAGAGGGAGGGAAGATTCTAGTGTGTGTATGTATGTATGCATATGTGAGTGTAGGCGCTGTTTCTATATATACGTGCTGGCCCAGCCTCCCCCCTCTCCTTCCCACCGGCAAGCCAACATCAAGATAAGGTTACCCTCGGTCAACCGAGGCTTCTCTCTCTCTTTTAGCCACGATGCGACGTTTGTGTCTTTATGTTTGCGTGTGTTTGTATGTGTGTGTATATATATATTTGTATGTTTGCCACTTAACCACTGTTGGCCCATGCCTTACTCCTCCGCTACCATTCTACATCAGACCCTCCTCATTCTCCCCCTCTTCTTCTTCTTCTTCTTTACCCACACTTTAATCTCAGCTGTGGCTAAGAGGTTCATCTAGTATCACTTGCTTTTTTTTTTGTCTGGTTTTTCGCGTCGTACCTTTGTATAATGTAAGTCCGAGTAGAATTTTTCTTTTTTCTTTTTTTTTTCTTGGTTGGTCAGTCTAGTATATGTTGGATAAAATAACTGGTAAACTGGAAAATTTCACTTGACTTTTTAACAAAGTGGAAAAAAAGTGAGGTCAAGGAATGAAAGTGATTTTGAAAGCTTTTTCACAAAGTTAGATGAAGTTTGTGCGCGATTGTTTTACTTTCTTGTTCTTTTTTTTCTATTCTATAAAGTTTTACATGATACTGTTGCTTTCCAAATGTGCGATTTAGCTAAATTTTCTACGTTTGTGTGTGTGTGTGTGTGTGTGTGTGTGTGCGTGCGTGTATGTGTCACGTATATGAGAGAGAGAGAGAGAGAGAGAGAGGGAGAGAGAGAGAAAATTAAAAATTTTTATTTTGAGTTGATGTTTTTACAATAAAAGTGATGTTGCTGAATAATTGGGTGAAAAAAAACTTGAACTTAGCTTTAGAACCGTAAAATTTTTATATTAATTAACTACAAGAAGAATCAAGCTTAATCAAATTACATTTTGCTTTAGTAAATTATACAGTGATTATAATAAAAGGATATTTTTGTTAGCATTGACTCCGAAACAAACCGAGAGGATACAATTGGTAATTGAATAATTTCCGAGAGCTGGTTTATAAAATAGATAATTTGAAAACACATTGAATTTATATTACAATATGATTTGCAAATTATTTCTTAGTTAACAGCAGTTTAATAGGAGGTAAAAATCTATACTTAACTGATCATTATTTTTTTTTTCTTAAAATTATCGTCTCAAGATTTCTTAAATACATTTTGTATCTCATAATAAATAACTTCATCAACTTAATAATATTACAAATTCATCAAGTATAAGTACTAATAAAAAAAACTACCATTGAAAAAAAATAACAAGCTTCATAAACGAAGCGATAAAAATGAATTCAGCTACGTTTTTCATACTATATTCTTTAACGAGCTGCTTTTAAAAGGCGCCAGAGAATCTATATCAAAGACCCATTTAATTTGTAGACTAAAATAATACTTCAATCTTAAGAGTATATAATAGAAATATTAAGAGAATAAGAACGTAATAGGAGCGTGAAACAACCTCATAATCAGCTGCTTGCAATTCCAATTCTTAGTAGATCTTCGTTCGCAAGCCACTTCAAGATAAAAAGACCCAGATAGATATATAGATATATATTTATATGTAAGGTAGATAGGTAAGTAGGTAGGTAGATAGACAGTAAAGAGCTCAAAGAAAATTTAAATAGCAACACCCCAAGAAAGAAGATATATACCCTTATACTTGAGAGTGAGTTTCGTCGAGGATCTTTCTTACCTACCACCCATCCCCTACTCCTCCATCAGCTCAACTCTCGGCAAGAATATTAATCTTATCGTCCAAGACTCTCAAACGTAGGTATAACAAGAAAGCGAAAATAGAAATAAAAAAAAAGAAAGAAATAAAGAAGTCAACCGAGTTACAAGATTTTAACTTGTTATTAAATATAAAAGAAAAAAAAAGTGTAACTCAAAGTTTATGTTTTTAATAATTTAAGATATTTTGATAGTATATTCAAGCAGCACATTAGCCTGCTAAAAAGAGAAGTGGGTGGATGGTATAGAGAATAGGGGCAAAAGGGGTTTTAGACCCTCTCTCTCTCTCTCTCTCTCGAGAGAGAGAGAGAGAGAGAGAGAAGGAGAGAGAGAGATAGTCACCTATGGGAGGATACGGTCGAGTTATATATTCGCTGCTCAAGAATAACGGATGAGTAAGTACGCACAGCCGTTATATAAGCAGATTTATAGTATCCTATATACATATACTAACCTAAAGCTGTAATCCTCTCTCTCTCTCTCTCTTAGTAAGTATGTACCTATATTATATATGAATTAGTGATGGTAGTCGAAGGACTAAACCACATTGGAATGACGGAAGTGTAACACACACACACACACACATACACACCTTCATATACACCTGCTGTTGTTGCTTCTAGTCGCTTCTCTTTTACAGGTTTCTGTACCTAGCTTATTATATAGAGGCAGAGGGAAAGGAAATCACACGATACGTTAAAGAGAGACTCATATATATATATATATATGTAGATATGCGGAAAAGACAGCTTAACACTTCAGCAAATCGACGAGGAGTTTTCCCTTGTATCAGATGTTGGCATATTGTGTATAATATAATGCGTGGAGTCCATGTGTAAAACAAGTGTATGTTTTCCTTCTCTTGTATACCAATCTCTCGGCTCTCTATTTCCTCTTTCTAGCTTGACCGGTCATTTTACGCTCCGAGGTGTAGGGAAAATTGCTAAATTTAGGATGCACTGGAAGAGTATAGTTGCAGTTTATCCGTATTTCTCTCTTCATCCCTTAATTAATTATCTACTCTTCTTCTGCTGCTTATACTTGCACTATTTATTATTAACTATATAAGACTTGTAAGATAAGCATATTATAAAAGAAGAGGATTCTTCTTCTTTAACATCGATGACTATGATGGATAATTTCTTTTTTTTTTTAATATATTGTAGAGTTTTAGATATATATCACGTTAAAGTCGCGTGTTAGAGCTTAGCAGTAGAAGAGTGAGTGAGAATGAGATAGAGAGAGATAGAGAGAGAGAGAGAGAGAGAGAGAATTTGGTTGGAGAGTTGGTATAACGTAAAAATATAAAGGGGCGTCTATAAATAAAGCGAGTGAAGAGTTATAATTGCTCTCGCGTAGACTAAACGAAAATAAAAGGAGAGAGTAGTGGTTGAGAGAGAAAGATAGAGTGAAAAGTTGACTTTGGTAGAAAAGAGATAGAGATAGAGAGAAGGGATGAGAAGATCGTTAGTTCAGCGGTATATAGGAAATGTACGTGTGTTTGTTTTTTCGTCATTTGTCTTGATGTATTGCGTATGGATATATATCTAAGAGAGAGAGAGAGAGAGAGAGAGAGAGAGAGGAGGAGGAGAAAGGTTGATGTTTGCTGCTTTCTAAGCGTATATACCTATATGTATATACGGCCAATAAAAATCTTTGAATTATTTTCTAAATTTAAAAAAAGAAGAAAAGAACGAAAGAAAAAATAAAAAATAAAAGAAAAAATTGGCAAGATCAAAGAGACTAACTGGTATAGTATATCGTTGTCAGGCAATTTATATCTGATGCCTACTCGATTTTCTCTTGATAGGCTTGTAAAAGACACGTTATATAGCCCGCGTGATGTCGTTGTTGTAGTTTGTAAAAGAAGAAAAAAAAGAGAAATATCAATTTTTTTTTAATTTTTTAAAAAAAATTTTTAGTTAAGATTTGACTCTTTTAAAAACGAGTTTAGTAAGAACCGTAAAATCATAAAAATAAAAAACAGAGAATAATATAGTCTTCTTTTTCTTTTTCTTCTTTTTTTCACGCCATAATTACATTTCGTAACCAGGTCATATAGTATATATCTATATATCTTTCCTTTACCACACAACTTCTCTCTAAATCTTCATCTTGGCACACATCCATAGGGTATCTCCCATGCATAATTAAAACGCAGGAATAAAATTGCGTTAGTTGCAATGTGATTATCCGTGACTGGACAGTTTGAATAAATACAAAAATGTATATATATATATATATATAAATGCGGAACTAAAGCTGTTGCGTTTAATAACATTTGTAGAGTGTAGTGATTAATTAAAAATTTTAAGCAAACTCTGTATCGCGTAAATTTTTACGCTTTATAAAATAGTATCTAGGTATGTCGGAAACATATAATATTTGTTTAAGATTCAGATTGACGAGGGATGAAGCTTGGAAATAAATGAGAAGGAGAATAGGAGACCGTTCTTATTTGTTGA
>JAPYZE010005881.1:0-12284 GCA_030522805.1 Leptomastidea abnormis | reverse complement strand
AAAAATTTGTACCATTTTTATTAATTATACAATAGTGTCTTTTACGTGTAAGATCCAACAAAGTATCTTAAACCGAGCAAGCGTGAGCGAGCGAGGTACTGTTGCTAGTTATACTTAAATATATTCATATTAATAATAAAAAAAAGTATTTTAAATATGACGGGTATGAAAAATAAGCTTCGCTATTTGCACTGCAACGTACGTTTGTTTCGCGTTTCTATATAAAACTCAACATAAGTAATTGCTAAACCTATCAATAAAAATACTATTTGAAAATATTATAAATTAAAAAATATAAGAACTAATACAAGAATTAACCCCACAAACCCGAGGCATAGCGAGGCCAAGCTCAGAAAGATGACACAAACTATTTCCAAATTAATTAACCCCACAAACCCAGGGCACACCAAGGTTATACTTTTAAAGGCGGCGCAAGCTTTTTTCAAAAACAATAATTCCACAAATTCGAAATGTCTTGCTACAGTCTTAATTTAATTTAAAATATTACACCAATAACCAAAATTTTTCTCATTGAGTAAAATTAATTCCTTACAACGGGGCCCCAAGCATATCGTAGGCCCAGGACCTCGTATTTTTTAAAGGCAGCACTGTGTGTGTGTGTGTGTGTATGTGTGTGTGTAAAAAGTGACTATAATAAAATAAATATGCAGAAAAAAAAATTATAAAATTTCGCAATAAGAAATTTTTTTACGGTGTAGGTATGCTTATGAGTAAGGAAACAGGGGGATTGTCAAGCTTGTTTTAATTTTACATAAAGAGCTAAAGCTTGTTTGAATTTTAAGAGTCAACCTAATGGAGTTTATACGATTGACACGTTGAATTCAGGGGTTTTAGCTCGTTTTATAGACTAAGAGGTGACAAACTGAAAGAAACTAAAAATTTAATAAGATATTCTGGATAGGTTGTACATAGAACAGCCGGTGATCTGACGGCCAGGTAGTTAGTCAGTTTGGTCCTAGAGTGCTTCGGAGTACGTTTGCGATAGGTTATACATTGAGAATAATTTTATCTCGGCTGAAATTTTCTCAAATAGTAATGATAAATCTCTAAAAGTGTAAGAGAAAAATCAGCCGACACAATTATGCTGTAGAGCAAATCAGTCACATCACAAGCCTTACATGTGTTTCCTACATAAGGCACTCTGAGACTAAGACGATAACTACCTGGCCGTCATCGACTGATCTAAGTAGAACCTATCCAGAACATTATATCAAATTTTCAGTGTTTTTAAAATCACTTAAGTGTTAGGTTGTCAGCTCTCAATTTATTAGATTTTAGACACAAATAAGATTATAGTATAAATTCACATATAATAACTCTAAATTTTAAATGTTTGATGATAAAAATTTAAAAAAAAGGCATCAGACCTTAAAATTTAAATTTTTTTACATCTCATGCCAAAAGGACCCAGCGTACCAAGACTTACTAAAATCTATGAATTAAATTTCATGGAGTCTCCCTGCAAGATTCATCAAAATCCATGATTCAAATGTTGTATGGTAATATAAAAATGATTCAGTTAATAATTAATATTAAAAAATACATGATTATGACATACAAAAAGATTATAAAAGTATAAATACTATAAGTAACTTCTAATAATTTCAGTGACATACCTGGATTATCAGCTTTATAATATCTGACTGGTAATCTTTTGCGATCAAAATTGATGATTTCAAATACAGAGAAATGGCTTGCACTGAGTCAACTGGATCATCATATTCCCTAAAACCAAAACCTTGAAATTTATTATCTTTATGCACAACCATTTCAAAATGTAAAACTTCACTCGATTCAAATACTTTTAGCTAAATCTCTTATCTTTGTACCTGAAAACAGACAAAAAGTATCATTTTGTTGTGTAATGAAGAGAAGATTAAGTCAATAGAAATATTTATATACTTATATAATTAAGTAGCTTATTCCAATGATGAGATGATGTAAATATTGACAATATTGAAGCCTAGCTTACTCAGCAAGCAGGATCTGAGTATGCTAATGTTGTCGAACTTTTCCTCACGCTGGAACATGAATCTTCAGAATATCAATGCAAGTCCGCTTACCCAATTCTTGCAAAATTGCACAAGGATTATTTAATAATTAAAGTGGCTCCTTGTGTCTAAAAAACTAATACGCAGTCCTTTAAAAATTCATTACTGGCTTAAAAAAAAACACACGTGGATGGCTTGTACACGCAACGACCGGCAATGCTAATGCTAATTGTCAGACAAGATGAGCACAATATGTTTTATAATCGTCTGCGCGCCAGTCAAGTCGTTTTATCGTTCTGTATACAAGCCATCCACGTGTGTTTTATTTCAAGCCAGTAATACATTTTCAAAGGACTGCGTATTAATTTTTTAAGCACTAGGAGCCGCTTTAAATGATAGAATAATCCTCGTACAATTTCGCAAGAAGGTACAAAGATAAGAGATTTAGCCAAAAGTATTTGAATCGAGTGAAGTTTTACATTTTGAAGTGGTTGTGCATAAAGATAATAAATTTCAAGGTTTTGGTGTTAGAGAATATGATGATCCAGTTGACTCAGTGCAAGCAATTTTTCTGTATTTGAAATCATCAATTTTGATCGCAAAAGATTGCCAGACAGATGTTATAAAGCTGATAATCCAGGTATGTCACTGAAATTATTAGAAGTTACTTATAGTATTTATAATTTTATAATCTTTTTGTATCTCATAATCATATATTTTTTAATAATAATTATTAACTGAATCATTTTTATATTACCATACAACATTTGAATCATGCATTTTGATGAATCTTGCAGAAAGACGCCATAAAATTTGATTCATGGATTGGTAAGTCTTGGTACGCTGGGTCCTAAAGACTATGATAAAATAAGATAAAAGAATTTAAAGTCGAAGGTCTGGCGCTTTTTTTTAAATTTTTATTATCAAACAATTAAAATTTAGAATTATTATATGTGACCAAGGCTAATGTTACGTCGGCCGTTGAGCCGCGTTAGAATAATAAAACAAACATATATTGAGGGTCGAAACACACTCGTGTAAAATCGTCAGCATGCGCAGGCTGTGGAGCCTACCCAGACGATTAGTACAGTGTGTAATGTTATACGTATATAGCAAATTCTTCTGAAAGCCGTGGGGCTCTCCCGGAGATAAACTATATAGCGTATAGGTTTTTGAATGCATACTGTATACTTTCTGTTAGGCTCCGCCGAGGAGCAGAGGGAGAGATATACTACGGCTTTTATCTTCGGGGAAATTATACCTGTAAAGTAGCTATCGATGACGTAGGCCGTGGGGCCATGTCAGACAATTAATATGATTTAATTTTACTTTTTCACCTGTAATTTTTTTTTTCTAATAAAGATAGAAAGTCGTTTAAAAAAGCAAATTGAAGTACTGTAAAAGAGCTTCAATTTGAGCTTTTAAGCGCTTAAAAATAGTGATAAGAACCAAAATTACAAAGGGATAGAGCAGAAAATTAGCAATATTATATGTAAAAATTTGTTTTTTCACTATTTTACTCGTAACTTTTTTTTTAATAAAGATAGAAAATTGTTTAAAAAAGCAAATTAAAGTTCTTAAAAAGAGCTTTAATTTAAGCTCTTAAACAATTAAAAATATGCATTGGGACCAAAGTTACAGAGGGATAAAGTATACAAAGACATATTAATTAGTAGCAAAATGAAAAATTTTTTTCTGCTTTGTTCCTCTGTAATTTTGCTTCTAGTAAACGTTTTTAATCGCTTAAAAACTCAAATTGAAGCTCTAATTTAGTACTTCAAGTTCTTATTTGAAGCAACTTCCTATCTTTATTAGAAAAAAAGTTATAAGTGATAAAGTGAAAAAAAATTTATTATTTTTTTGAAAAATACCTCAAATAGAGCAACTTCAAAGGCTTAAAAAAGTTTGTCACATCGATTAAAAAGCTTAACCACTATTTTTCTCTTCAATTATACGACCTAAAGAACCGAAAAAACCTTTGACCAAGAGCGTGCCTCAAAGTCGATTTTAATTTTTTCTAGAATTATCTAACTGTAGATATTTTGTGGTTTTGCACATATATACTATGCGTATTTCGCCCGTTCTATCTCTTTCTTAGTGTATCGTTTTTTTACATCTCGCATGTTCTCTCTCTTTTCTTTTCTCTAGTTTCTTTAAACATTTCTCTCTCTCTTTCCATATTTTGTGCACATCTGCTGGTCCTCTTTTCGTGTGTATATCTTTTCACAATCTTCTCTCTCTTTTCCTCTTTTTCAATTCCCTTTCTTAATGTATCTTATATACATCTAAGATTTTCTTGCCTCTGCTTCTGCATGTATACGAATATGTATATACGTATTCCCTCTCTTCTCTCTTTTCACGCGTATACCTGTTTTTGCTTATTTTCTTTTGTATTTGTAAATTTATTTTATTTTATTATTAAATGTATATTTTTATAATAATTATGGTTACATAAGTGATGTGAACATATCACACCTCCACTGCCCTTTAAGAAGCGACCCCGTTGTGGATTTTTAAAAGTTCGAAAATTAATACATTATTGTTAAAGATCGGTTTTTCTAATGCAATTTTGGTAAAGATCGGTTTTTAATACATCCCATAATGATAATACAAGAGTAATATTCTTAAATAGTAGGTTTTCTATACAATGCAAGGTTATTAAATCTGTTATAATAAAATTTAATTAATATTATATTTCCTCTATATAATGCAAAGAAATGATACAAAAATCAAAATACTGAATTAATATGCTTATAGAAAGCGTAATTATGTGTATGTTTCTTTTATATAATGCAAGAATAAGAATATATATGAATATAGTATGTTTAAATATGTTGTTATTTAAAAGAAAAGTTTCATCTAAATATAAGTATTATGTAAAAATATTTTTTTGTTTTTGAAAAAGTATTAAGCTTTAAGTATAATAAGCTTTCTTAAATGTAATATGAAAAATTATTGATTAAAATATAAATATAATAATACAAATATTTTAGAAAAGTATTAATTATCAATATAAGTATAATATCCTTTATAATGCAAAACTTCAGTAGAATATATTTTTCTTTATAATGCAAAAATTATTAGAAAAATTATTAATTAAAAATGTAAGTGTAATACATTTTACTTTATATAATGCAAAAAGTTTTTAGAAAAAGTATTGATATAAATATTATACGCTTTATAATGTATTATTTTGTATAATGCAAAAATATTTTAGGTATATGCTTATTAAAAAGATATATATATGAAAAATACATTTTTTTTGTAAGATTAAGATTACATACGTTTACAACATTTCTTTCTGATCATTATAATAAATCTATAAAATACAAAATTAATATTAGTTTTTATAAAATTCATCTCTTTTAATGTATATATATTTTTTTTTTCGAAAAGTAAAAAGTTTCAGGCACGCTTGTCGTTTCTTAGAGTCGGTCGTATTTGTCTTGGTCAAATGTTTAGCTGTCGGGTTTGTGTGTTCTAGTAGGTATTGTCTCATGGTTCTAAAATTTTCTTTGCGAGTTTTCTTTACCCATGACTTGGTTAATGTATTGTTTTGATCGTAGCAGCTGTTTTTACGGAAGTTTTTCTAAGATGTGGATGGGAGGGCTTATTCTGGAATTTCGCCAGGGGTTTCTATCCCCGGTCATTTTGGTTGTTAGGTAGGCGCTCTTAAAATTTTTGGTAGAAGTGAGTTTCTCTAGATTTTTGCTAAGGTGTTATCCTTAGTCGCTTTGGCAGTTAAGTAAGGGGTTTTTGAATTTTCTAAAATCGTGGGAAGGACTAGATTTCCTCAGTCCAGATTCTACCTCTGACCTGGTCACTTTAGTTCTCTAGTTCTACTAATTTTTGTGCAGTGCGCAGCAAAAAAAAATTTTTCTATCGATTATAATGGCCAACTTAATTTTTAACTTTCTTCTATTTTTCGTCCGTTTCTATGGAGATCCATCAACTCTGAGGGAACGGGAATTTAAATTTAAACAACGGTGGACAGAAGTGGTAAAAAAGTATAATAATTCACAGAAGTATAATTTATTGACAGAAGATCGAGAATTTCGCTATTCTCATAGTCGCCAATACAAGGAGTCTAAAAAAATTTATCATTTGAAGTATGAATTGTCCCCAGTTTCTCGATCAGAAATGCTTCACGGAGTAGTTTGCTTCACCGAACTTCAGATGAGAAGATATCATAAATTTAAATATTAACTAAGCCGATGTGAGAAGCATGAGCACTACATTGATACAAAGTTGCGTCCCGAATGTAGATCCGTCAGCGTTGATCTTATAACTGGATATATAGTCGTGGCGGAACCCCAAACTGGTAAGTGGTTATATTTCTTTTTTGTTTTTATCTTTACTTTTGATATAGGAAAAAAATTATCTTTTGTATTAATAATATTATTTGGGGATAAATTATGGGAAGCTTTTTGTAAAATACTTATTTTTATTTTTATGTATTATTATTTTTTTGATTTTAGGTATGGTAATTTGAAAGGCGCTTAAAAAAAACAGGATAAACCAACTCGCAAGCAGGCTCCTTGGTTATATAATGTTCCCTTAGAGGATGTGACCACCCAGTCAGCGCCATTGGATTCCGACGAGGATTGGGGTGATGTAAATGGTGAGTATATAATTTATTTCCCTTTTTGTTTATTATTATTTTTTTTTTGCTAATTAATGTTTGTTTATTTGATTTTCAGAAGTAGTGGTTCATCCCTGAAGATAATACGTCAAGGAAGATTGACAAAAATTTGTAATATCATAAAAAGGTTTTGTCAGAATTTTTGAATTGTTTAAAATTTTGTAAAAAAAAGGAATAAAAAAAAAAAAATTTGAATAAAACAAAAAAATAATTTTATGCGCTTTTAACTTTTTTTTTATTCTATTTTATTTTATTTTTACGGACACACAAAAGAAAGATATGAAAATATTATAATATACTAATAGTAATTGGAAAAATAATATTCCGACAATTAATTCAAAATATAAAAATCAATTTATACAACTTTAATAAAGACAGTTCCTGAATGCATCTTCAGAAGAAAAACAAGACTCAAAATTTTACTACACGGAAGATTTCACTTCGATGAAGATTTTGGTAAGATTTGTTTTTCTCTTTCTCATTTTTTTTATTTAATAAGGAATAAGGCAGTATAAAGAGGTATATATATATATAAAAAAAATATGACATTACTTATTATTAATTTATTTTTATGGGTAAAATCCTTTTACACATAGTTTAGGTATAATAGTGAATTGACAGTGAGTGACGCAATAATACCACTAGGTTAATTAATATAAATTTAATTTAATAAATTTTAAGTTTATGCTTAAAAAGAATAAATATACATATTTTTTTTCTAAGTTTACAATATTTTTTTTTTTGTTTTTTTTTTTCTAAAATTTTGTCTAATTTAATTATATTAATTTTTTTTTTTTTATTATGTATCTCTTTTTTTATATATATATTTTTATTTTTGTTTATCTCTAAAGTTTTACAAATATTATTATCATGTATATATTGTAACGGTTGTATTATCGGCCGTAAAAACTAGATATATACTAGCACGTAGTGCTCGCGGGAACTGCTGCTGCCCGTGCACTGCAGCACGGTCGACGGCCTCGTCTACCGAAACAATCCTGACTTGCGCCAGGTTTACCACGGGCTTACTTGCCCTTGCTAGCTAGCTTTCGATGTTGCGCACCGACGGAGTCCTCTCGACGTCAGTCGCTCTTAGTCGGTGGCGTAGATAAGCAGAACGTTAGTCTGCGTATGCTTGTTATATATAAGAGGGTGCAGGATAAGATACTCGTAAATGATAAGGCGTGTAGTAAGGGGTAAAAGCTAGGTATATTCAACAAATTGTACAAAAGGTACACCTGGTACCACAATAAGGAGTGGATATTCGCGTAGACCCCGCGATGGATCTCCTAGCAGGGAGAGAGACAAAGAGAGAGATATACGAGCCGTTACTCACAATGCTTGTGCCTTGGCGTCGCTCGCACAGGGTCTCGTTCGGTATACGGGAACAAAGGCTCTGGCCTTCGGGGTTGCGGATGATCGCCGGCGTCCACCTCGTATGCGTCTTCATTGAGGATAAAGACCTGGAGGTGATAGTCAAAGCTACAGCTGCACACACACACCAGTCACTGCACGGTCGATACCTATATATTCCAAGCGCGCGCCGGAGGGCTTACCGAGGACGGTCTACTTCGTCTAGTCTCAATCTCTATCTATCTGCTCGCGTGCGCTTGCACGTGCGACTCTCTTCTAGCTCAACACCTTATCCCGCGGCCCCTAGCCTATACGCTTGGCCCACGCCGGCATCGACAGGCACAACTACCGCCTATACGCACATCACGTGACCGGGCTCTCTCTTTATCTCTCTCTTTCCTATGGGACGCTCTATACTTTGCGTCTCCCATCTCGCTCTCTCTTTTATCGCAGTACCTGTAACATATGAAATCTATTAATACATATGCTTGCTTGGAGAGAGAGAGAGAGAGAGAGAGAGAGAGAGAGGGGGGGAGAGAGAGAGAGAGAGAGAGAGAGAGAGAGAGAGAGAGAGAGAGAGAGGGAAGGAGGGAGAGAGAGAGAGAGAGAGAGAAAGAGGGAGGGAGGGAGGGAGAGAGAGAGAGAGAAAATAAGGAGAGAATAAAATCTCGTTACTTGCTCCTCTCCCAATCGCTGATAGCCAAAGGCGTATTAGCTCGATACTAGCTCTCTCCCTTAAGCAATTAAAGGGCTCCAAGCAAGTTAAAAAAATAAAAAGAAAATTTCAAGATAAAATAATGAAGTGCAGGGCAAAAGTCTCTCTCTCCTACTAGGGAACTCGTTTACCAGCCAGCTGGCTGCGCAAACTCGCATACGAAAATCTCTTGACATTATTGAGATTATGTCTCGCATTTGCTTGCGGCAAAGCGCTCTTCTTCGCGCAATCTTTTACTGCAACGATGCGTTTTTCGACGAGTAACTGAGATTGACTCAAGACGCGATTGCTGATAATGCATTTTCGGAGGATTCATACTCCGTGTCTTAGACATGTTACAGCTGATCTTTCACGCTCTTCCTACTACTAATTCTCTGTTACTGTGCACGTGACAACTAGGAATTACTATTTCTATTAAACTAAAAACTAAGGTACCTATAAACGACTCGCCAGGCTCTTTTCTCTTCAACATTCCCACGCCGTCCCTCGAAGAATCTTCCTCTGCAGGCACTGCTCTGGCCATTCAAGGCTTCGTTTGGCGTTAAGACAGCGAAAACCGCGTACAATACTGCGTACTCGCGGGATGCTCCTAGCATCTGGTGCTGAGGTAAATTAACATCTCTGATCACCACTATAAAGCATATCTGGCAATGACGTACAATACTCGTTGCGCCTGTTAATCGCCCCCACGTTCCGATCTTCCTGCTGTCTACCTTGGAACTTCTGTTGATTTTTTGAAGCGCTGGTTCATGTATATAAACTGGGTGGCCTTTTCTACTGCTTTGTCGACACCTGAAGCTAAAGTATCCGCTTCGCCGACATAAATGGGCGCAAGTCCTTCGATCTCGCTTCACTCGCACTCCTAAGTTACTTGTTACTGCTTTTTCGCAACATAGCGGCAAACCATCGCTTTTGTATGCGACTACTGCGCCTTCAACCTCCTGCAGATGTTCGACGTGCTTGCAGTTAAAATATCTGCGGCTCGATGCGCTATCTACTGTGTTACCCCCACGGGCTCGCAGTCCAGCGATATATTCTCGCTGTAAATTTGCGACAAAAATACCTATCGCCTCGGGATTCTCAACACACTTGCAGTCGAGATCTCTGCGATCTTGCGTAGTACCAAAACACACCAAAACAAAACACAATTCTTTCGTCCATCATCCGGCACTACTTTGCCGTCGGCAAGACGCACTCCAAAAATGCGCAGATCTTCCACAGTACGGGCTGCTCTCGAACTAGGCGACGCTTTATCTGTATCTTCCCTGGTGCTTGCAAATATCCATTGATACGGATACATCATTGCGCAAACATCTGTTGCGGGTTCGTGACTCTCGAGTTTATTTTCACGAGACTCAGTCTGCTCCTTTGTACTTACTGACGAGAGGGTGGGTTCGTTATTTTTACGCTTTTCACGTTTGCGTTTTCGCTCAGCTGAGAGGTCCTCGGACTATGGGGAGAGACGGCAGGGACCTCTGCTACTCGCTCTCTTCGCCGTTTTCCGATGAACTATAACTGCACGCTTCGTCTGATTGTGAGCCACAGTCACTCGCGTCAGATTCTTCTTCCCTAGGCGGTGGCTGCTGCTTGCTCATCTGATCGACTAGCGTTTGCACTACTTTTTCTAGCGCCTCGACTTTCTGTGCAACTAGCTGTTCTGCTTTTGTGCTTATTGCTGGCTCTTGTGCAGCAATAGCGGCAATAGCTGTACTTTTGCGCGTCAACTTGTCGTCTACTACTGGCGCTTTATATGCCGCTTCCGGCATTACGGACTGCTCGGGCAAAAGCGGTGGTCGATACTCCTTCTCAGCCGCGATGAACGCCTCTGCCCGTCTCGCTTCTACTATCAGCGAGACCTTGTCCGTGACCATCTCTCTTCTTATATGCATTTTGTAGTCAGGCAGGAGATTCCTATATAACAAGTTCAGTCGACTCTCTTCCGACAAAGGCGGTTCCAATCTGTCCAACATACTGCAATGACAAAGAATGTAATCGCGCACAGGCTCCTCCTTGCCCTGTGTGCGTATATGCGCCTCTTGCGCAAACCGCTCTTGAAAATCTTCGTCGGCTCCAAAGATAAGTCGAACTTCGTCGCGAAAATTTTGCCAAGTACACCAATTCCTGCGCGATTGTCGACACCACTTGAGAGCCGCGCCAGATCAACTCTGATAATGCATTAAGCAGTTGATCATCGGGCACCTGCGCCAATGTCCTGCACTCCTCTATGCGTTGCAAAAACTCTTCAATACTGCTTCCTTTTTCCCCAGAAAAACTCAGCGTCCAATACCGCACTATACGGCCGTAGTCGATTTTATTTGACGATTCTGCGGTCTCGTTTGCGTTACGCTAGGTCTCGTTGCCACTCTGAGCTGATAAACCATGTGTACCGAACTGTGTTATTTTCGGTCGCACCCCCCCTCTCCCAGGCTCAACTACACCTGAGGTAGTGGGTGGCTCCTCAGTTGCACTCCTTGATAGAAAAGGTTATCTACAATACCTTGCATGCGCAAATTTTTCTCCAACATATCTGACTGCGCTTTATCGCTTAGATTCTGCTACAATTCTTGTTATCTCCTCCTGACGAGTACGCGTAATCGCTTCCCTATTTACCTGCTCTACTACGAAGTCCGCGTCGCAATATTCACCGTCTAAAAACATAATCAAACGCGCTGCTTTGACTGTACGCAATCCCGATTTCTTTAAATAAAACGACGATAGAAAAACATTTAACTGATCCTCACTCAGTTGGTAAAGGTACCACTCGATCTCTTCGCCTACTGGAATCATCGTATTATCGCCAGCTGTTTCTGCCATTTTGCGTATTCTCGCTTTACAAATTTTTATATATATAAAAGAAAATTTTTCAAAACTAAAATTTATACAAAATATCACAATTTGTAAAATAAATCAAACTGCAATTTATAAAGCGAAAACCGTTCACACAGCAAAAATCAATATTAAATTACAACAATTATAAAATAAAAATTTTAATTACAAAAATCAAAAATAATTACGATTTTGCTGTAACAGCTATTTTGCGATACGCTAGAAATCATAAAACGAATTTATTACAAAATAAGATTTTTCTGAATTATAAAAATATTATTTTATTTCAAACTGAAAGTTTTGTTTATACGCGTATTTATGTTTGCGAATAACGCTCAAGGTCTCTGGCTAAGCCTTTGTGTGCTTGAAAGCTGCTCTAGAACGCTGTAACTCTGTGTATACTGTGAGAGCGCTTTGTTTACATGCGCAACTCGTCACACGCGTCTATATCTATATATGCCTATACACACTATACACGACCTTGCGCGCACGCTTCCTCTGGCTTGAAAAGACGTTTGAAAATTTAAATAAAATTTAAACGCGAATAAAGAAAAATTTAACAACGCACACAAAATGGCGGACTTTGCACACGCACTTTTCTATATTACTACACTAAATTATACAAGCACTGTACGCGTTAAAAAAACCGCTGCTAACTGCATTAGCAGAATGCTTTCTCAAAGAATTCTGAAAAACAAAATTGATAATATTTAAAATCTCAATATTCTGTTAATTC